>PVJH01012777.1:0-63093 GCA_004026705.1 Nesogale talazaci
GTGAAATACCTAGGTCCAACTGTGTGAACAGTTTTAAGTTTTTTCCTATAGTTTGTCAAATTACTGTGCAGAAATGTTACAGCAGTTTATGGCCCCTGCAAAGTAGAAATGACCTTCCCTTTTTCCTCACCAACAAAAGCTGATATTGTATGAAGCAGATCAAGATTAAATTTGTATATAAATGCGAGACCAAGTCAGCAGGAATTCTGGTCATTGAGAAAAGGGAATAAAATTTACGAATTGGTGTTTATAACTCATTGGCAGTCTTGGTTACTTCAAGACTTCTGTAAAATATAACCTAGGACCCTAGCATGAATTGGTTAGTGATTTTAGTTGAATTTTTCCTCTTAATAAAAATAAACTTGAAATGTGATGTCCTTTCAGAAAATTATAATTGTTTTATTGTCTACATTTAAAGATATTTTTTTGTTGTGTGCAATGAATAAAAGTGAAAGATTACCATGTTTCTGGGAAGATTTCTGGAGCACAGTTTTCATATGATTAATCTGTGTTCTAAATTCCTAAGACTTGAACGTTGTCTTTTCCACTCCAGATAATGCATGAACCTTTGAAAACATGGCAGGATGCACCATACATTTTTATTGTACATATTGGTATTTCATCTTCAAAAGACTCCTTGAAGGATAATTCTCTAAGTAATCTTTTTACCAGTAAGTTCAGTTTTTATGTTCTTTTAAAACATTTGTGCTAAATTCTCTGTTGTATAGTGTCTAATGAGTAGTGTAACATTGCTTTAACAGGGAGAATGATTTATTCTGAGTGTATGTTGTAAAGTGAAGAAAGTGAGTGAGAGAAATTAGTGATTTTCTGTATCCAAATTTGCACCAGGCATAGTTATAGGTGCTTGAGATGAGTATCAATGTCACTGTTCCTAATTCTTGTGTTGGCAGAGAGGGAAGAAAGGATAGAGCAAAGGAGGAAGTTTTAAAGAAAGCATTCTTTTTTTTGGGGGGGGGAGGGGCATCACTGCCCTCTGGTGGTCGTGGGAGCTACCCAGCCTTGCTCCCAGAGAGCTGCTGCTGGATTTGAACTGCCAAGCCAGTGGGCCGCAGTCCCGCACTCAACCACTACACCACTGGGGCTCAGCCCCCCAAAGCATTCTTTACAGACCCTCAGAATCCACTCTCCAAGGACGGCCTAATGAATGGGAGGCGGAGTCACATAACGGGACAAAATCTCGATCACGGACCCTAACCACGCCTGGTGTGCATGACCTTCTGACGCCATAAGGCAATTGGATGGGACTGTGCAATGAAGTGTTATGGGAGATAATTTAGTAATCACATACACTGCCATGGAGTCCATTCTGACTCATAGTGACACTAGAGCAGGACCCTTTGGACCCTCAAAGGAACAGAAAGATTCCGTCTCTCTCCTTCAGAACAACTGGTGGGCTCAAACTACTGACCTTGTGGTTAGTGGCCCAACTTGTACTTAACCCCCTACGCCATCAGGGCTCTTAATACTAACGTAGCACATGTCTAAAAATATTTACCTGACATGAAAAGGTTTACATATCAAGTGCTTTCCATTTTTTTCTTATCTGCTGCATTAACGCTACTCTAAATGTTGGAAAAAACAAGTTATCGGACATATTAATAGGACACAGTTCACTATTATGCAAAATCTTTACATGTCTCTAAGAATTGAATGTTCTTTGAGAAAATAAAAATAACAAATAGATCTTACTTTTCACTTCCTATCACTGACTTTGTTTTAAGAAACTGACATTATTTAAAAGTTGTATCATGGGACACACACACACACACACACCACCACAATCCAGATGATCAATACTTAGAGCCCATGCATGCCTTACAGCCCTGGATAAAGTAGTTCACTACTTTACTTATACTTTCAGAAAGCCTTATACTTTCTGAAGCAGTGGTTCTCAACCTGTGAGTCATGACCCCCTTGGGGGTCAACTGACCTTTTCATAGGGGTTACCCAATTCATAACAGTAGCAAGATTACAGTTATGAAGTAGCAACGAACATTTTATGGTTAGGGGTCACCGCAACATGAGGGACTGTATTAAAGGGTCGCAGCATTAGGAAGGTTGAGAACCACATTCTACAGGATATTAGTGATAAGAGGAAAGTACATATGAAGTGTATTCGGAGTTTTGAAGAGTTGGGAAAATAGTTGGGAAGCTTAAAGAAGGCAGGGGGGAGGTAATAGCATTTAATTTAGGCTTTACAGGATAGGTGAATGGGGCGGAAGGACTTTGCCACTTCAGATCCTTCCTGGAGCAGAGGCATGGAGGCCTAGGTAGAACCCTATAAACCCTGTGGGAATACTTCATGAACTTGAAGGTGCTGTGGGATTATAATGTAAGGATCAACCAGAATGTAGTGGTTAAAAAAAAGTAAATGATCCAATAAAATAGCCATTGTATATATGCACAAAAGACAGTGTTCTTCATTGCTTCATGAAATTCATTTTGAGGATTGTGTCTTGCAGTGACTGTTGAAGTCAAAGGTCCTTATGAATACCTCACGCTTGAAGAATATCCACTGATGATTGTAAGTGAACATTTTATTTCCTGACCTCAAGGTTCAGTTAATTTAACTTGAAAAATTGCACGAGAGTTATAGGAATATTCTTTTTTAGAACATGAACTTTGGGAGCACTCATGGAACTTTTCTGAGTCTCATTTTCTCATCTGCCGGATCAAGGAGGTGATGACTTGGGGTTGTCTGCCTGTCAGAGGCCAGGTCTGGGATCTGCAGGGCACTCCCTGCTACAGCTTTGTAGTTCCCAGTCCCTCTGACAGTTAACTGAAGTTTCACTCTCTTCATGGTCCTACATATGAGAATATCCCTAATATCTCTTTTCTGGTTTCCTTTGGTTGTGAATGTTTTTGTTTTCTTCCTTATTCTTTTCTGGTGTTCCCATTTTTTAGTGTTTAATTCTCTCCAAATGTTTCCTCTTTCTGAAAAAAAAAAATGTTTCCTCTTTCTGCCATGTTTCTCTTCTTAAACAATTTTAGGTCGTGAGCTGAAAAATCTTTTGATATAGGAGGGCAGTCACTTGAGAAGTCCTTGTGTCTTGTCCCTCTGTCAAGAGCAGGCAGTTGTTTTGTGTTTGTATTAAAATCGAAAGAAATAAAATAGTTACTTTTAAATAGAAGGTTTTGTTTGTTGGTTTGTTTATCTAGTGGTTTCTTAAGATGATAGATTTTACTCAGTCTAAGTAATTGGCCCTTGTCTCTGATTTAACTTCTTGTCTTTTTCCCACACGGGTGGCAGTTTTTCATGGTGATGTGCATTGTGTATGTCCTGTTTGGCGTTCTCTGGCTGGCTTGGTCTGCCTGCTACTGGCGAGATCTCCTGAGAATTCAGTTTTGGATTGGTGCTGTCATCTTCCTGGGGATGCTTGAGAAAGCTGTCTTCTATGCAGAATTCCAGAACATCCGATATAAAGGAGAACCTGGTACGTAATCAAAGAGAGTTTGCCATTGAAAGAGTGAGTAAAATTTTTGTTATTTCAGTCATGGTTAAATAGATTTAGCACTTCAGTTCCTTAATTATTAGCATAATGTAAGCAGGATCACTAATTTTGACTTATTTTTATCTTTGAATTCAGTGATATCAAGTGCAATGTTATTGAAATATACTAGTCATGTTATTTTAAATAGTAGTGGTCATTGTAGAAAAGATTTTGTACCATCCACAAACCTTAGTTACCACAGATTTTTGTCATTGTTACTATGTACATCTAAGAAAATCAGCACTGCTTATAAAATCTTAAGAGAGACCCCATAGCACTTTGGCCAGTGCTTAGCTGCTAATTGAAGGATCAGTGACTCGGACATACCAGCAGCCCCATGGGAGAAAGCTGTGGGAGTCTGTTTCTATGAAATGGCAGCCTTGGAAACCCCATGGGGGCAGTTTTATTCTGTACTGTGGGATTATTATGAGTCAGAATAAGGACACCTGCTTTATTGGTTTATTTGTAAGATGCCATTGACTGTAAGAATCACCTTGACTTCAATGATGTTAAAATGTAGGGGCGGGGCGGGGGGAGGGGGGGAAGGTGCATCTTAAGGATTAGTAAAAGACAAAGCCAAGAAACTAGAAGGGTGCTGATAGCCTGCTAATGACAGGAATTGTCCTGAAGTCTTGGTACTGTCTAGTTTTTCCTCTTTTACCATTTGATTAATGTAACTTCCTATTATAAGATATTTTAATTCTACTTTGAAGGCCTTTAAAATAGTAGATGTAGAAGCTGAGTTAAAAATGATATGTGTGCTTGAGTACATTGCTATACTTTTCTTTCCATAATTTCACAACTTTCTTGTAAATGCTATTAGTTGTCCATTCAGGGTAAGATATTCTGCTAAGATTCTAGTGAGGAGAGGGGAACTGGATCATGTACATTCAGATTGCTGGGCCCCCATACAATTTGTGTGATTTTTGCAATCATGGAAGCACTTTTTCTTTTTTCTTTTTTTGGGTTTTTTTGGCATCACTGCCTCTAGTGGTCATGGGTGCTACCCAGCGCTGCTCCTGAGAACCGCCGCTGTATTTGAACCGCCAAAACCCACGGGCAGTAGTCCCGCACTCAACCACTTTATGCCACCGGAGCTCAGCCCGTGGAAGCACTTTTTAAAATAAAACTAGGACCAGCGCTTGTTCTGAAGATGTTTGCATTGTGCCTGGCTACGCGAAGATTGCAGTGTGTCCCTTTTGTCTTTTTCCTATTAGTTCAAGGTGCCCTGATCCTTGCAGAGTTACTGTCCGCAGTGAAACGCTCCCTGGCTCGAACCCTGGTCATCATCGTCAGTCTGGGCTATGGCATAGTCAAGTAAGTATTGCCTTCCTCTATGGAAGAGCAGAGCAAATCTCTCTGTACATTGAAACAGTATTGCACAGTCCCCATGTAGTAGTTCTAAAAGAGTTGATGAAAGAAATCTGAAATAGGGTACCTTACATTTCATACATTTTAGAGGGTGGGAGAAAATGTTTTGTTTTGTTTAGAACTCCAGGACCACTTGCATGAAAACATATTGTAGTGAACGACATTAAGAATACCAAAGTTTTGGAGTAAGTTTACAGTGGTTTTACTCTTCTAAAATACTCTTAGAAATCAGATTTTTTAAAAAAAGATTATTCATGCAGAAACACTTTAAAAATTTTCATTTTTATTCAACTTGTTAAGATTAAATTCCCTCCACATACCAGGCAATACTTTGGGCCCAAGATATATAGCAAGCAAACAAACAATACCGAACAATCTGAAGCTTACATTTAGTGAGTATGTAAATAAAATACCAAGTATGTCAGTAATACATGCTCTGGAACAAATAAAGCACAAGAAGAAGTGTGCTGGAAAGTGTAGCTTGACATTTTATGGCTGGAGAAGACAGAAATAAAATAATTCTATGACGTATTTAACATGTCAGTGCTAAGTTTTGCAAAGCAAATAAAACACAGTAAAGGATGGGGTGCGTGGGAGGTGGAGCTTGCCATTTTAAGGACGGCCAGAAAAGGCTTCAGTTTGTGATGTTTAGCGTCAAGATCTGAAGGAAATAAAGGAGCAATATGAGAGGGCTTCAAAAAAATTCCTGGAAAAGTTCTATGATCTTTTAATCCCACTTGTGCCATGAACTTTGAAAAACTCCTCAGCTGTAGACTTTGGGGCAGGATGCTGAAACATGAGTAGACTTCGTGTATGTATGTATTTGAAAGTAGAGCGAAGAGAATTTGTAGATGTGAAAGAAAATCATCGATCATGCCAACTCTTTTGCTCTGATTAAATCGCATGATTGAATTGATGTTTACTGAGTTCTGGAAGACTTTTAAGTGAAGTAGGTTTGGAGTTGAGAATAAAATGAGGAGTTCAGGGCTGAGCCCCGGTGGTTGAGTGCGGGATTGTGGCCCGCGGGCTTGGCGGTTCAAATTCAGCCGCGCTCTCAGGAGCAGCGCTGGGTAGCTCCCACGACCACCAGAGGGCAGTGATGGCCACGCCTCCCCCCCCCCAAAAAAAAAAAATTAGGAGTTCAGTTAGACATCCAAGTAACCCTGTTCTAGGAATTGAAAGGGGGGGGGGGTGGATTGTTACAATGAAAGTATACATTTGGGAATCACCAGGATGTAGGTGCTATTTAAAGCCATGATTTTGTATGTGATCATCAGGGAGGTGAATACAGATAGAGATAGAGAAGACAGCGCTTAGACCCTTGAACTTTTCTGTTACGTAGATGTCAGTGAAGTGAATTAGAATGAGAGCACGGGACCAAGGCAGTGTGTTTCAAGGTGGGGCTGATTATGCAACATACTCCTGAGCGGTCAAGGACAATGAGGACTGAGAATTGATTGGATTGAAAGTTGCTGTACCACACGTACATGTCCTGTAGAACCACACGTTAGTTTGATCCTGGGCCATCGTCACGGCGTTGTTATATTTGAGCCCATCGTTAGTCTGTGTCAATCCCTCTCATTGAGCATCATCTCTTTTTCACTGTCCCCCTGCTTTGCCAAGTGTGATGGCCTCCAAGAGCTGGTCTCTTCTAACACATCCCGAGACTGTGAAATGAAGTCCTCCCATCTCCACTTAGAAAACCAAGGTTATATTTCTTCAAAGACAGATTGGATGCGGCTGAGCCCTGGTGGTGTAGTGGTTGTGTGTGGGACTGCAGCCCACAGGGCTGACGGTTCAAATCCAGCAGCACCTCTACAGGAGCAAGGATGGGCTTCCTACTCCCACCAGGGCAGCGATGCCACACACACAAAACAAAAACAAAACAACAAAAGACAGATTGGATGGTTGCATTGGGTTTAAGAGGGAATGTAAAGGAAGGAAATTGGAGATAGCTAGAAATAGAGAAATTTTGCTATAAGTGTAATTAGAGAACCGAAGTATATTTGTGTGCATTAATTCTTTTGAATTTATTCTTTCATTTAACATTTGTTTAAATGCCTGATAGAGGCCAGTGTGTTAGACTGAGTTGTCTAGAAAAATAAAACCTTTGACAGTCATATGTATATGAAAGAAGTTTATATCAAGGAGTCATTTTATCTCAAGAAAGCATCCCAGCCCAGTCCAATTCAAGTGCATGAGCCTGATGATAGCTAGAGTTTTCTTCTGACTCATAGTTGCAGGATGATGATCAATGAGGCGAAGCAGACTGGGGGCGATTGCAGACTGGTTGGGTGCAGAATTGCATGGCTCCCCGGTCAGTGGGAACATGGCAGGGCACTGACAGCTTTCCAGGTCAGTGGCCCTCATGGGGCCTCCCTTGGAGGCAGACAGAGCCCCAACCAGTAGGGAGGGTGAAAGGGCAGAGGGGAGGAGATGTCTTGTTCTTAATGTCCCTCTTATAAAAGACCATACTCCCAAGGATGTGCCTGACTGATAGGTTGGACTTCATCCCAGATATTCACACAGGGGCAAGTTGACATAAACTCTTAACTGCCACAGCCAGGAAATCTTTGGGGTGGGATGGCAGAGGGGCAAAAGACATCATGCTTTGTAAAGTACAGAGCAAGTCCATGAACAAGAAGACCCTCTGAGAGATGGATTGTCACGGTAGCAGGCACAAGCCTCACACAAACAATAGCTGAGAGGGTGGCCCAGGACTGTGCAGTGTTTTGTTCTCTTGCACGTGGGATTGCTGCGAGTTGGAACTCACAACATTAGCAGTGTGTTTTTCTTCAAGTGTTTATCCTGAATATCTACTGAAGTATGTACAAAGAGCATGTGATTTCTGGGGTTTGCTTCACGATCACAGGAAAGAATAGGAAGTAGATGGAGTGCACCTGGGGCTGAATTGGTGAGAGGTTGCTGGGACTGGATAGGAGGTAGGATAATAATTTTATTAGTAATCTATGGTGATGTAGTAATTTTGTTTTAAAATCGTTTTAAAAATACTGTAATTGAAAAAAAATACAATAATGAGCCAGCTATAAAACCCTTGAACTTGCTAGACCAGAACATATGCCTTAGTACAGATCAGAGATCACAGCATAGGGTTTCCAATTCAGATAAATTCCCCTGAGAGCAGTAATGGGAGTAGGGATACCAGGAGAGTAGGGGAACTGATCTCAGTAATCGACACATTACCTGCTTTCCACCTCATCCCCCCACCCCTCTGCCCCAAGGACAACCACCAACAGAAACATGGGTGAAGGGAGAAAGTAGTCAGTGTAAAATAGGAAAAGAATAATTTACAATTTTTCAAGGGTTCATGGGAGTGGGGGAAGGAGGAAAAAAAAGAGGAGCTGCTACCAAGCTGATACAAAAGTAAATGTTTAGAAAATGATGCTTGCAGCATGTGTATAAATAAGTTGGATACAATTGATGTATGGATTGTTTTAAGAGTTGTAAGGGCTGCCAAGAAAATGATCTTAAAAGCAAAAAAACTCTGGAACTCATTTCCTGGTTTAAGAATATGTTTTTATAAGTTCCTGTCCCCTTGCCCCAAGTGAATTGCATATGTATCCTTATCTCTCTAAGCAGTCAGCATAAACGGCCATGCGTTCCTGTGTCTTACGCCGTCTTGTTGCATTCGTACTCAGCTCTTGCTTTGCTTTCTCTCTAGGCCCCGCCTGGGAGTGACCCTGCACAAGGTCGTGGTAGCAGGAGCCCTCTATCTTTTGTTCTCTGGCATGGAAGGGGTCCTCAGAGTTACTGGGGTCAGTACTGCTTTTTCAGCGTTTGTGTGGTCAGTTCCTCGTTTTGTTCTAAGAGGGTGATGGAAGGTTCTGGGAAAGCCTCTTTGCTGTTTTCTCTAAGGCATTTTTGAGCTGCTTTTTTGTGAATTAAAAATAAAAAATTGGGGGGGGGGGGCGCATCACTGCTCTCTGGTGGTGGTAGTAGGAGGCCCAGGCTTTTCTCCGTGGAGCTGAAATTGAACCTCCATCCCAGTGGGCCGCAGTCCCGTGCACAACCACTACGCCACCGGGGCTCAGCCGGGCTGCTTTTTAAAATGCAGGTATAATTCATTTTTATCTCTCGACCGAAGTCACAGGCACTGCTCTTGAGTCACTTCTGACTCACAGCACCGTCTGTAGGGTTGGGAGACTGTAAGTATTCACAGGCGCTGAAGGCCTCATCTTCTGCAGAGTGGCTGGTGGGTTGAAGGTTTGCTCCTGTCAGCCGGTGAGCCACTCAGTGCCTAAACCACTGCACCCAGACTCCCGACTCTCTCCACCAGAGCTTTAGAACGTTCGCATGCGACGGGGAAGGATGCTTTCTTACTGGCCTCATTGTGAATCATTTCTCACACTTATCACACTCTTGTTAGTAAGCCCCTTAGAGTTTTAGCCTTTAACCCTCTGTCAATTTTGTTTTCCTCTTCCTCTGCTGTAGTATTTTTCTTACTCCGTGGCTCTGATAGTACACCTGGCCCTCTCAACAGTTGATGCCTGTATTATTTTATGGATATCCTTTCACATAAGACCCCGTCACTGGGTAACCATGGTGATATAAATGCCATCCTGTAAAAACACTTGTGAAAACAAGCAGCATAGTTTCAGGGACAGATAATTACCCTGTACTTTATTTGGACGTCAACTCTTATTTGTGAAAATTCCATTGTATTATGCTTCTAGAAATCAGTGATTCTTGGTTGTACGCGGGACTGTGACCCACAGGGTTGGCGGTTCAAATCCAGCAGCAGCTCTCCAGGGGCAAGGCTGGGCCTCATACTCCCACAAGAGGGCAGTGATGCCCACAAAACAAAATATTTGTACGATCACTTTAGACTGGTTGCTAAAATCACACAAAGGGTACAAGTATTGTTGGGGTGGGGATGTATAAGCACTCATTTTTTCTGTGTGGTCATTTGTTAACGAGGATCTTAGTATTGCATGGAGATTGTAATCGACCATCTATGTGGTCTGCTCTGAGGGGTGGTGTGCCAGCGAGGAAGGATGCTGTAGCTGTTCAGTTGTGACTCCTCGTGTTTTCTTCCACTTCAAACGCCAAACGAATCCAGATGATTACGTAAATGCAAAATTGTGTGCTGGTTCTGCTCTCTGCCCCTCTGGACAGCTCCTTTTCACCACCCCTCTTTCTTTGTCTGCAGGCCCAGACTGATCTTGCTTCCTTGGCCTTTATCCCCTTGGCTTTCCTAGACACTGCCCTGTGCTGGTGGATATCCTTCCCATTGACTTGATTGATGGCTCTTCATTTTCTCACCTTGGAAATGCATTTCCAGCGATCTTTTTGCAAAGGGTTCCCGCTTTTGTTGATTTCTCCTTTGTCAAGGGAATAGGGTATTTTAGATGTAACAACTTGAGGGCTCAGGTAAGCCTGGGTTTAATTATTTTTTTCTGTTAATTAAAAAAAAATTGCCGACTGTGGACTGATCACAAAATAGATTTGGAAATGAACATTTCACCATGATTTCTAACTTAATTTGTATTCCAGCTGCTGTGGACCTGCTCTTTCTATCTGCTGCTAAACCTGAACCCAACTCCAAACCCAAATGTACTGTTGTGATTGATTTCAACTCATACCAAGCCTATAGGATAAGATAGAACCACCTCATAGTGTTTCTAAGCCTGTAAATCTTGTTTGGAAGCAGACTGCCACATTCCTCCCACACACACACACAGAGACACATGCATTCTGTTGGGTTCTAACCATCAAGCTCAGATAGTAGCTGAGCACTTAACTGTTGTGCCTCCGGGTCTCCTTTTTTAGTCACTGGCAATTACTAAAGGCTTTGAAAATTATGGAAATATTTTGGTTCTTAAAATATGGCTTTTTGCCTGAGCCCTGGTGGCGTAGTGGTTGAGTGCAGCACTATGGCCCACAGGGTTGACGGTTCAAATCCAACAGCAGCTCCAGGAACAAGGCTGGGCTTCCTACTCCCATCAGTGCAGTGATGCGGAAAGAAAAAAAAAAGTGTATATATATACATGGCTTTTTAGGAACAATGGTAGATGTAGATGATTTAGCTTTTTTTAAAAAAGTTTTTGTAGGTTTAGTAGGTTTTAACTGTGTTATAAGGTGAGTGTTTCATTCTTTTATTCAGAAGCGAATACGAGTATATGTGAAGACTTCTACCCTTAGAATTACTGGTTAATTTTCCAGGGACCATCAGCCAACAGATAATAAACTAGTTTGATTCTTTTTCTCCTGTTTCTTAAAAGTAAATATTTATTTCTAGAGATTTGGCCCTTTGTCTGAAAGAGTCAGGTTTTTGGACTTTGTGGATTGTTTTGCCATTCTCTTGATTGTGTGTATTTGTTTGGTCCTATGTACATGTGGGTCGTATTTATTTATTGATAGCCTGTCATTGTTACATAAAACTGAATATGAACAAAAATTTGTAGAATTTTGTGAATTTGAATGGCTTGCCTGATGTCAAATATGTTTGAAATTGTCATGTCTTGAGTCCAACTGGCCAAAACTTTTGTAGGTCAGTATCTTCTCAAATGTGCTCTCTGAACATCGGAGAGTGGTGGGAGGAGTGGAGAGAGGGCTATGGGATTGCCCATTCAGGAAGACAGCACTGTTTGTCCAGGTAGCAGCCAAGGCTCTGCAAGAGCACAGCACGCTCCAGCTCCCTTATTTTCATATCTGCTCTTCATACTGGAAGTTGGACATGAGAGCAGATATCCTCTGTAGTTGTCACCAGCTCCCCCTTTCTCTTTCTTTAGCAGTTCCTCTCTTTGGGAATAAAGCTTAGAATGGAGAATTGTTGCCTTTGAAGCTTAAGGGCCTGGGATTCTCAGTTGATTCTAAGGTTCTGTTAAACCAGAGTAGTGCAGGCAGCTGATGGCAGGTTCCTTAAGATGGCACGAGGGCACTGAGTGTAGAGTTTGGGGGGATTGAAGGCACGAGGGCAATTGTGGCCCTAGACTTGATTAGATGGCACATGGGAGAATGAGCCATGAACCTTAAAGGGTGCGAGAGGACAATGTTAAGTGTTTGTCTCTTGTCTGTAATTCATTTTCAATGCATCTTCCATTTGTCTCTAACATTATTTTGTCTCTAAAAAGCTACTTTTCTCTAGATCTTTTTAAAAGTACATTTTTTCTTTTTCTTCTTTGCATTCTTATTTTCTTTAGGTTCTGTTTCCTCGTCAGTCTCTCACTAAATGTGGTGACTTTCTTACTAAGTGTAGTCAGGTTTGGGGGTGTTGGTGAGCTTGAGTAAGAATACGAGTGCTATCAGGCCACTGGGTTCCCTACCTCCATCAGTTAGAAATGCAGGTCCTCAAAGGAAGTAGAGGATCAGTCCACTAGTTTGTTGTTTTTCTGAATGTTGATTTCCTTGACTTGCAAACACATATTTATTAGCCTGACTCAAACAATGAAGCTGCTGAAACTTCGGAGGAATATTGTCAAACTCTCCTTGTACCGGCATTTCACCAATACCCTTATCTTGGCTGTGGCAGGTAAGTCAAGAACTTGCTTCCTTCCATTTAAATTCCTGCCTCAAGAATTCACAAGTGTCACAGAGAGTTCTGTGCCTTTCACTTGGAATGGGGTCTTTAGTTTTTATCAGCTTCTCCAAGGGCCCGGCAGTTCCAAAAAGACCTGCCTCTTTGAAATATAATAGCTGAAAAACACCCTTATATAATTCCCTCAGAGTGTATTTATTCTTTCCTGGCTCTGTTCTCTTTCTTGAGACAAGTTAGCCTGACCGTTGAGTAGCACTTGGAGTATTTTGTGGGAGAGATTAATACCTAAACTTTTTTTCTTCTAGTTCTCTCCCCACCCCGCTGCCCCCTGCTGTCATTAACACTTACTTGATTGTATTAAGAAGCTATAGAAGATTAGAGTACATTGCTTACTATGTAGCTTTTCTGTATGTCATAAGAGTGAATAACTTACAGCTATACTAGACTCAACTACCTTGCTTGCCTTTGGCCCTTTGAGCAGGGATAAGGAGGTCTGGCCAGTGATTAGAGCCAACCCTTTTGTTTGTGTTGCATTTCATCAACTCTCTTAGCCTTTGTTCTGTTTTGTTTTAACCTGGCAGCCAGAGAACTATTGTTAATTATATTGAGGCTAAAAGAATGGAAAAAGCAAAGCTCGTAATACTTAATAAGAGGCCCCCCCCCAAAAAAAAAAATCTAATCTCCTACACCTAAGGGCAGTGATGCCTTAAAAAAAAAAAAAAAATCTAAGAGGCCTTTACTTTCCAAATTTTTGTTTTCAGCTTTTTTTAGTTTATGGATTATCACGAAATTTTGTTATCGGTAATTCTGGGAAAGTCATATTGCAGTATCTTGTTTTCTATTTCTGAGGGTTACTGAAGAAACGGACATTAAAAAAAACACAGAAATGATTTAAAAGAGCTTGAAATTCCACTTTGGCTAAAACAGAAAGTTCTTTGTTAATGTTTCAGTGTATAGTATGAGCCGTCTTTGTGCTAAGTGTTGAGTAAATTCATGATGAATAAATTTTTTAAAAAGAACAGTAGTGGGGCTGAGCCCTGGTGGTGTAGTGGTTGTGTGAGGGACTGTGGCCCACAGGGTTGGTGGTTCAAATCCAGCAGCAGCTCTCTAGGAGCAAGGCTGGGCCTTCTACTCCCACCAGGGGGCAGTGATGCCCACAAAAAAGCAACAAAACAACAACAAAAAAGAACGGTGGTGCTTGGAGGGCGGGGGCTGGTGGGGGGAAGAACAGTAGTTCTTGTTTTATATTGTTATATATTAGAAATTAAGGTGTGCGGGTTTCTATATAACCAGTTCTTGTTCTATATTGCTCTATATTAGAAGTTAAGGTGTGTGGATTTCTATCTAACCAGAATTGGGGGATATAATTGGGAAGGAGAAGTGGGGAACCCACATTCATATTCTGACCACATTTTTAAATTTCTTATAGCATCTATTGTGTTCATCATCTGGACAACCATGAAGTTCAGGATAGTGACCTGCCAGTCAGTAAGTTGTAAGCCCTACTACCTTATATCGCAAACCAAACCAAATGCATTGCCATGGACTCACTTCGACTCTCCTGATACTGAGAGTCATATGCAGGTTCTTGAAGTTTATATTGTCTAAGAAATTGTGGCTAGATCTCCCTCCCTGATGTATTGTCCTAAGTGTTCTATGTGATCAGAGTGCTTGGTGCTACCCTCCTGCCTCTTCTTTTTTTTTTTTTTGGGGGGGAGGGGGGTGGGCATCACTGCTTTCCGGTGGAGGGAGTAGGAGGTCCAGCCCCACTGCTGGAATTGAACCTCCGTCCCAGTGGGCCGCAGTCCTGCGCACAACCACTACGCCACCGGGGCTCAGCCCCCGCCTCTTCTTTTTAATCTGACTGCCTCTCCCAGTTGTGAGAAGTGGTAAGTGATAACTCCCAACCCAACCTCCCTGCCATGGGGTCCGTGCTGACTCACGGTGACCCTAGAAAGCAGGGGAGAGCTGCCCCTGGGGGTTTCTGAGACCCCCAAGTGTGCATGAGAGTAGAAGGTCTCACTTGACTAATCCCAGCACTTTGTACACATAGGTGTTGGCACACAGCAGGCTATTCTTACACTAGACAGAGCGCGCGCATGATACTTTTCCTCTCTTCACAGGACTGGCGGGAGCTGTGGGTGGACGATGCCATCTGGCGGTTGCTGTTCTCAATGATCCTCTTTGTCATCATGGTTCTCTGGCGACCATCAGCAAACAACCAGAGGTTCTTAGACTCTTCTTATTCACTTTGCTGATGGATGGTGCACTGGAGACCGTGTTCGCGCTCTGTCTTATAGTAGAAGGAAGATGGGTTCTGGAGTCAGGAGAACTGGTCTTAGCTCTGCTACTAGTTTCTTGATTATTGACGCTTCCTCTCTTTACCTCTCTGGAACTTAGATGCTTTTTCATATAACACAAGGGAATTGAACCAGTTAATAAGAAGTCCCTTTCAGCTTTACATCTTCTGAAAATACTTTTCCTCCCTCTCTCCTTTTAAAGCATTGCACCTACTCCCTAACTCCAGTGTTAACAGCCTAATGTAGTGATTCTTTTCACATTTTATATAAATACATGATGGAAATTCTGTCCCTGGCAGTAAAACAATGCAGTAATACCCACATTGCCTTCTTGCCCAGGGAAACTTATTGAAGGTTAGCATGCAAAGTAAAATTGTTATTGGTGGCACCCTTTGCTTGACATATACCAAATTCCCCATGGAAAGCAAAAGTTGATTAGAAATTGCATTGTAGAAACAGTGATCAATTCTTATCATTTAGGAAACCAGTCGAGTGCTCAGTGCCCGGATATCAGCTGTCACCCTGCAAGTAGGCCCTTCTAGAAACCTGCTAAGTTAACTTTTTCTGCACCTGTTGCTATCAAGTCTTTTCTGCCTAATAGTGTCCCTATGACCCAGAGTAGAACTGTCTCTGAAGGTTTTCCAGGCTGTAATCTTTTCAGAAGCAGATTGCCATATCTTTCCCTTTAAAGCTACTTATGAGTTTAAACAGCCAGTTATTTGATTACCAGGTGAACACTTAACCTCTGAACCAGCAGGACTTCAGGAGGATTAAAAATAGACATAAACTACAGTAATGTATTAAATGTTGTTGTACATCTAATTTTATGCACTCACCTCTGACAAGAGTTGCAAGTTTGACAGCTTGCCCAAACTACCCTCTGTGGTTTGATAATTCTCTGGAAGTGTCCAGAATTCGCTGAAAACGGATAGTACTGAGTACTGCAGTTTAGTTTATTACAGAGAAAGAATCCAACCTGAAATCCACCAAGAGAAGAGGTACCTAGGGCAGAGTGCAAGAGGGTCCACAGACACTTGCACATTCTGGTCATCTTGAAGATAGGGGTGGGAGTGCAACCGTATGTAGAGTTGACAGCTAAGGAAGCTCACCAGGCCGTGGCTATCCAGGGTTTTTATTGGGACTTGATCAGACACTCTTTGGTTAGCTGACCTTTTGTCTCCAGTCCATTCCATAGGTCAGGCTAACATTTTCAGTCTCCAGTTTTTGTAGAAGTCAAAGCCCTCAACATAGATCACATTTTTAGATTATTGGGTGGCCGGACATAAGACAGTCCTACCAAGCAGGACCCTGTAGGGGCCTAGCGGTCATCACCATCACCTGTCAGTCAGTTTGTTGGACTTGGGTTGCTGTGATACTGGAAGCTATGCCACCAGAATCTTAAATACCAGCAGCGTCACCCAAAGTGGTTCCGCAGTGCTTTCAGACAAAAAGTAGACTGTGAAGAAGGGAGAGTGTCCACTTCTGCAAGATTAGCCTCTGAAAGCCATGTGAATAGCCGTGGGGCACTGTCAGCTAGAGTGCGTGAGAATGAACCTGTCAGCTTGGAAGTCAGTAGAAAACAGGAAGGGGAAGAGCTGCTCCTCAGAGCAGAGTCGCCCTTCATGATGCAGATGTTGGAAAGCTGTTGGATCCTCATTGGCCGATGGGGCTCAACTCTAAATGAGAAGAAACAGCTGTAGACATCCATTGATTCTTGGAACTTGGAATGTACAAAGTATGAATGTAAGAAAGCTGGAAGGCCAAAAAAAAAAAAAAAAAAGAAAGCTGGAAGTCATTAAAAATGAAGTGGGACCCATAAGGAGCAACACACAAGCTATTATTGAGCTGAAATAGACTGGCATTGTCCATTTTGAGTCGGACAGTCATGTGGTTTACTATGCTAGCAATGAGAATTTTAGATGAATGTGTCATACAAAGTTAAATAGAATCTTTCAAGCTCCATTTTGAAGTACAATATTCTCTCTGCAAGCATTTTTACAAGGAAGTCCAGTTAATACAACTCTTACTCAAATTTACGCGCCAACCACTAGAGCTAGTGATTAAGAAACTGAAGAATGATACCAGCTTCTTCAGTCTGAAGTTGATCAAACATGCATTCAAGATATATTGATAATTATTAGCAATTTAAACACAAATGTTGGAAGTAAAGAGGAAGAAAAAGTAGTTGGAAAATATGGCCTTGGTAATAGAAATGAAGTGGGACATTGTATGAGGGAATTTTGTAAGACCACTACCAACAACATTGCAAATACTTTTTTCAACAACCTGAATGGGTAAATGGACCTAGACATGTGGTTTCACTAGATGGGATACTCAGGAATCAAATCGACTGTCTTTGTGAAGAGAAACAATGGAGAAGCTCAGTGTCATCAGTCAAAACGAGACTGTGGAACAGAACATCATTTGCACTTTTGCAACTTTAGCTTGAAGCCAAGGAAAATTAAGTCTACAAAAGTAAAATTACAACCTTGTGTAGTGTCTCTGAATTTAGGGAACATTTCAAAAACAGATTTGACTTGTTGAACATTGATGATAGAAGGCCTGATAAATTGTAGGCTGGCATCAAGAGCATCCTACTTGAAGAAAGTAAATAGTTATTTAAAAAAAAAAGACGAAAGTGGACATCAGAGAGACTTTGACTCTTGCTCATGAACAGAACAGCTAAAGTAGATGGAAGACTGATGAAGTAAAAGAGCTATACGGGAAATTTCAAAGGGTAACTCAAGGAGACAAGGTGTTCAAATACGGGGCAAAAGCCTGGAGTTAGAGAACCAGAAAGGAAAAACACAGTATCTGAAAGTAGAAAACCTGAAGAACCAACTCAAGCCTCAATATGCAGTATTGAAGAATTCTGTGGTCACAATATTGAACGATGCAGGAAGCATCAAAATAAGATGGAATACACAGTCTCTGCCAAAAATAATTGGTCCACTTTCAACTACTTCACGCATTTAAACTAGAACTGGTGGTATTGAAGGCCAAGCAGTACTGAAGGGATTTGTGAAAAATAAAGACTCCAGGAATTGACTATTCCAATGGAAATTTTTTTTTTTTTTTTTTTTTTTTAGGCATCACTGCCCTCAGGTGGTGGGAGTAGGAGGCTCAGCCTTTGCTCCTGGAGCTGGAATCGAACCTCCATCCCAGTGGGCCGCAGTCCCGCGCACAACCACTACGCCACCGGGACTCAGCCCCACCAATGGAAATGTTTTTACAAGCTCATGAAGCAGGAAATTTGACTTAAAGAGATCCATATTTGTACCTGTTCTAAAATTAATATCATGTGCAAGTAGAATTTTGCTGAAGCTTCATTTAAAAATGGTTGCAGCAGTACATTAACAAGAGCTGCCAGAATTTAGACCAGTTTCGGAAAAGGTCATGCATAAAGGAGATCATTGCTAACAAGCCTGAAATCAGAGACTGCCAGAAAAACACATGTTCATTTGCATTTAACTGGTGACTCCACAAATGTGTCCAACTGTATCAGTCATTAAAAAATGGCAATAACGAGAAGAATGGGACTCTAGAACACTGACAAATCAAGGGGAATGGATAGTTAATTGATAATACAAATAAGGTACCTGACACCTTTGTAGGATTGTGACTGTCCAAATAAAATATATAGATCCCTATTAAGTGGATTGGTGAATTTTGCCATCCCATTAGACTTAAAATGAGCCATCCTGGAAGCAGAAAAGGAAGGCTTACCATCAACCCAGAGGAGTCCAGACTAGAGCACATGCTTCGGACCTGGAGTCCCAGCACTGAGTACCTCCTGGACTGAGCGCTGTAATACTGGAGACGGCGTAAAGGTTGAGAAGCAGTGGTTGCACAACCATGAGCGTGCAACAGAGCAGTAGACTTGCTGGCCCATGGAGCAAGGCCCTTAGAATGGGTGTGCCAACTCACGGGCCAGAGAACCTTTGGGCCAGAGACTTTTGGCAGAGTATACCCTGCAGGCACATGTTGATAGAGCCGCATTTGGGAGCCAGAGAGCTGAGTTCCTTTGGGCAGGACCTTTCTTCTCCTCACCGAGCTAAAGAGCTTTGTAATGCTTGCTGGAGAAGGGGCAGAGGACCAGTGAGAGGACTGCCTGCTGACATGACTGAGAATAGGCTGCCCTGTCCTGAGTTGTAGCCTGTTACTACCCTAGTAGACCTCATAACTATGATCGTTTCATTTCACTTTTCAACAAACTTAGTGAAGTGCTCTCATAGAAAGTGCCTTGGGAGGGCAGGTGGTGTCAGAATTGGTCCGAGGTTAGAGAGTGTAGGTGTCGATGGCTTCCGCCTCAGATGAACAGACGGTACCTGATTGCCTCGGCAATACACCTCTGCGTCTCCATGCTGAAGTCTGGTGCATTGGGTCTCGGCAGCGGCCTCCAGCACCGTGCTCTCTTCCAAAGTCCTCAGGTCTTTCTGTGCTGGGGCTTCAACATGGCTCAGCCTTATAGCCATGAGAGTGCCCTGTTTGCATAGTCCCACCCAGTCATTTGGGGGAGTTAGAGAGACTTGGGTGAAATAGTCATATTAAGAAATTTCACTCTTGTGGTACCTGATTGCCTCGGCAATACACCTCTGCGTCTCCATGCTGAAGTCTGGTGCATTGGGTCTCGGCAGCGGCCTCCAGCACCGTGCTCTCTTCCAAAGTCCTCAGGTCTTTCTGTGCTGGGGCTTCAACATGGCTCAGCCTTAGAGCCATGAGAGTGCCCTGTTTGCATAGTCCCACCCAGTCATTTGGGGGAGTTAGAGAGACTTGGGTGAAATAGTCATATTAAGAAATTTCACTCTTGTACACTGTGGCGGTCATGTGATTATGTTAATTTCACGATTGAGATGTAGGGGTGACGTCTAGCCTGTTAATCTGGAGATAACCATTGATTGAGTAGCCAATGAGGCCTCTGTGTGGGCCTGGCTTTCTCCTGAGACTGCTGGTAAATCTCGCGATGTTTCCCTCATGGAGATGAGACGCTATCTCCCCATTTGTTGGAAGTTAGTCTCAGAGACGATGAATTACGGACAAGACAAGATGGCAGCATCCAAGATGCTGAGGGAGCTGGAGGAGAAGCCACACGGCCTTAGCCTGATGGAACCAGACCTCTGAAGTTGGCGAAGGCACGTGGAGAGCCCTGCCAGTGCTGAGTTGCCTCTACCACCCCTGGATGCTGTTGATGGGCCCTGAGCCCTGGAAGCGAGGAGTCATGGGGAGACCCTGCCAGCGCTGGTATTCTGCACCCACTGTGATTTAATGAGTCAGAAGGAGAGGTTATGGACTGGTATGGGACATATGGGCTAATATCGGATTTACGACTTTGAACTGGACTGGGTTGGGATGATTTCTTAATGTCCTAGTCCTCCTGTTTATAAACCGTACCCTTATATCCTTATGTGTGTCTATCAATTTGTTTCTCTAGTTTACCCGGACTAACACATACACTGGTACACACAGGAACAGGAAACACAGGGAATCCAGACAGATGAACACTTCAGGACCAGTGCTGAGAGTGGTGATGCCAGGAAGGGTGGAGGGAAGGTGGGGTAGAAAGGGGGAACTACAAGGATCTACATAAAACCTCCTCCCTGGGGGACGAGCAACAGAAAAGTGGGTGAAGGAGACATCAGATAGGGTAAGATAGGACAAAATAATAATAATGTATAAATTACCAAGGGTTCTTGAGGGAGGGGAACAATGAGCTGATACCACGGGTTTAAGGAGAAAGCAAATGTTTGGAGAATGATGAGGGCACCAGATGTGCTTGATAGAGTGAATGGGTGGGTGGATTGTGAAAAGAGTTGAATGCGCTGTCAACAAAATGATTTAGAAAAAAGACATTGCACTCTACCACAGAGGCACCGACAGCGGGCCCCCTTCTTTTAGTCTCACATCAGAGTAAACACGTCATGGTGTTTACTGTGATTTTTCTGTTCGTTACTCTTTAATTGGTTACAGTAGTTTTTTTACTCTTCCTAGCTTATTAGAATTTTATAATGAAAGGGAGACTTAGAACAGGGTAGAATGTAAACAGCAGGCCGCTATAAAGTGGGGATTACTGGGAGGTCCTGGCTAAAGTATTCTGGAAATTGTCTCGTGGCCTCCTTTTGTTTTTCTCTCCCCATCATCTGAAAGCTGCTTTGCTGAATCTCGCGAAAATGGAACGGAAGGCATCTGAGACTGATCTCCATCTTCTCTCCACATGGAACTAGATTGTAAATGATCAGGGAAGGCGGAGAACAGATCTCTATCTTCTTATGTCCTTATTTGAAGGCTGAGCTTCTATCTTACACAACAATTTACCTATCTCTGTGTGTTATAAACCCTTTTACATAAGTATTTATTGAATGTTTTGTGTCAGGTATTGTTCTAGGCACTTTTATTTAGGCATTTAATTTTTTTTTTGAGAATAACTTAATTTTCATAAAACACATTTGAAATAATGTTCTTTCATGGTCTCCATGAACAGATGAGCAAACTTGGGCACCGAGATTAACTAGTCTGAGGTCACAATAATGTGGCAGAGCATGAATTTATAATCCTGATACTGTGCTGCTTCTCCATTGCTAATTAGGCAATTGAGGGAAGGGGAGAGGTTTTCATCACTCGTTCAGCTGATTTAGACGTGATGATGACTGCAGTTTTGACTAGTTGGGTAGAACAGTTTCTATACTGCATTTATTTTGCTCTTCTCCCCACTGTCAGGTTTGCCTTTTCACCCTTGTCTGAGGAAGAGGAGGAGGATGAACAAAAGGAGCCTATGCTGAAAGAAAGCTTTGGTAGTCATAAAATTCACTTTTTCCCCATAAAAAATTCTTTCTGGTTATAGAAATTGAGTAAAGTAAATACAGCATCTCCACTATCAAAATCAAAATAATGTTGTTGCAAGTACCTTGTTTTTCATAGCTGTATTTGTTTTGAAGTTAGAGGGAAGGAGTAGTAAGGGTTTGGATCTGATGGTGGAGCCAGAATCAGTTCAGTGAATACATGTCCATGGAAGGTCCAGTCTCGGGGCAGTGATGGATTCTCATCTTCCATTCCAAAGAGGAGTGCACCAGCCAGTGCTCCTCTAGCACAACCGCTACTGCCTGTCAGTGGAGGCCTCCAGGTTGCTGTGATTCTGAGTAGGCTTCCGCCGAGCTTCCAGAGTCAGACAGACTAGCAATGAAATCCCGGTGTTCTCCTTTTTAGCACCAGCCCCGGGAAACCCTCTGGGGTACAACGGTCAGTCCCGTCGTGCTGGGCGTTGCCATGAGTTGGGGGCTCACTCCGGGGCAGCTAGCAGCAGCAATCACCACAGACCCAGTTTATTTGCTAGAGTTCAGCTGAAAATTCAACGTTGACCTTTCTAGTATAATTCAAAGCTGGAGAAACCCTATTGTATCAAAGGCCTAAAATAAAATTCTGAATCCATTTTTTGTGGCTTTTGCTGGTCTGTTGATGTAGTTGACCAATCTACATTCTGTTTTCTTCTGTAGAGGGAATGAAAATGAGAGGTACCAAGCAAGAACCAAATGGAAACAGTAAAGTGAATAAAGCAGTAAGTATCACTTCTTTAGCAGCTCTGGTGGTGCGGTGGGGTAAGCATTGGGTTGCTAACCAAAAGATTGGCGCTTCAAACCCACCAGCTGCTCTGTGGGAGAAAGTCGAGGCACTGCTCCCATAGTGATTTCTAGTCTTCGTAGCTAGACAGGGTTGCTCTGAACGAGAGTGGACTCAGCGGCAGTAGATAGAGATGACTTTTTTTCTTTTCTCTTTGGTCCTGGCCCTGTTTTGCAGCCCTGGAGAAGTTCAGTGGTTATGGATAGTCCTAATGACTTTGGTGAATGATAACATGAAGTGTTTTATATTATATATTACTTACAGTTTTAAAAACACCGCAAGTGATTTTGTGTAAGATGTTATGATCTTTTAAGTAGGTGGTTTGGTACTTTGTGTGAAATAGGAAGAAATCAGTCTGAGGGTTCTCTGTAGTGGTATCAGTGAAGCCATGGCCATCGGAGACACCAGAAGCCTGCTTTGAAACAGCAAAGGGTTGTTGAGTCTGCTGTTTTCAGAGAACTGTTTGCTAGCCACTTTCCAGTAAGGGTTGTAGGATTTACCTCGACTTTAAGGAGCCCTACTGACACTGGCTGCATGCTTCAGTAAAGATTTATAGTCTTACCAGGGTTAGGTGGGGGTCACTATGAATTAGTATCAGCTTGATTTTCTTGCTTTGGTTTGTTTTGTTTTAGGGCAAAGAACAAAACTGTTTTCAAGCAAACACTTAATTATAGACTATTGAGAACCCTTAAAGATAATAGGACATACCTCATTTTTGTATATGGCTTTTAAAACTTTGGCTTTTTGTCATCAGCCTCATTTGCCACGCGAACGTACTGCAGAGGTAGAAGGTTTTAGTTAAATGTTTAAAAACCTGGGGGCCTTTGCTCACCCTTCCTGCTATGCAGTCAGTTCTGACTCAGCCACCCTCTAGGATGGAATAGAAGCGCCTCTCTGGGTTTCTAACACTAACTCATGATAGAAGTAGAATCCTCGTCCTTCTCTTGCAGAAATCCAGCTCATAACCCACTCTGCCTCTCTGGAGAGCTACTATTTAGTGCATGTTAGTAACAGTTGATACTTGTATGTTCCCAACAGGAAGATGATTTGAAGTGGGTAGAAGAGAACGTTCCTTCTTCCGTGACAGATGTGTAAGTTATTGAATTGGTCCCATAGTAAGTCTCCCGCTTTATAGTTGGTACTACTTTTACTGCTCTGAAGAGTATATTAATGAGAATGCATTAGAACAGAAACAAAGACTAGGAATATGAAGACAAACATAATTGGGATTATTGGGTTCAGATGACATTTATGTCAGGCAGGGTTCTCTTAGAGAAATAAAATTCAGGATGCTAGTAATGCCTTTTTTATATATTTATGTATTGAGAGATATATAAGATAAAAAGAGAAACAGTTAACTATAAAGCAATACAGATTGCTCGGTACAACTCACTTGCGTGAGGCAACTAGAAGACTGGCAGTCCTTCAATTCTTAAGGTCCGCTAAATAGTCCTCTGTAGAGCAATCCAGGCTATCTGGTTACAGGCAGCAAACGGCAGAGCAACAGTCACCAACAGTCACCAACTGTCACCAACAGTCAGCCAGATAACAGAGTCCAACAGTCCCCAGCTCAAGAGATGTATATCCCAGAAGCGTGGCGAAATAGGGCTTGAAGGATCCTCAACTCACAGTAACACAGTCCACGATTAGGTGTCCCACGGGTAGTGTAGCTTGGAGGTCAAGGCACAGGACGAACAAGGCAGCTCTCTGGTCTGAAGATCCGGAAAACGAGAGAGAGAGAGGGCGGGACTTGCGAAGCCCTGGCTATCTTTCCAAAATCTATGGGGTGTAACCCTTTTGAAATTTTTTGAGTTATTTTCCAGGGCTGCAATTTTATTGAAACCTTAGCCCACCAATGTAGAACATGCTTTGGTCTTTTCTGTATAGTTTTAGTAACTCTTATCATTAAAGTTTGTATTTGCTGCCCCTCTCTCTCTCTTCTCTTCAACAGACCATTGATAAGATGTAAATCATAGGTACAGAAAAAACGATATGTTTCATTTCTCAGGGTCCTTTTTGAACCATTTAACTTGACTTTATTATGCATTGTTCACTTTGGCAATTTTTGTTTTTTTTCTTTGCAGAGCGCTTCCAGCCCTTTTGGATTCAGATGAGGTCAGTAACCAAATCTCACCATAGAGTGCACATGTGGTGACTTACTGTATATACTCGAGTAGAAGCTAACCCGAATATCAGCCGAGGCACCTAATTTTACCACGGAAATTGCATAAAAAATGTGCTGAAAGCCTCGGCTTATAAACAAGTATATACAGTAATACGAAGTATAACAATAATATACTGAGTCCCCTGGTCAAAGAGATTCTAACTTATTTGACTTTGTAACGGTCCCAGACAACTGTAGTTGGTATAACTGAAGAAGACTAAGGATGCACATTCTAAGGTTAGAACTCAAACATTCAGGAAAACTTTCTTTTAGTTTGTGTATTAATCTCTACGTATCCTACATTTGTTTTCCAGGGTTACGGTATATGGTTATTTTTGAGACTTAGTTAAAATTTATATTCGCCCAGTGTGTAGTTCCTTTATGTGTAATAAATTGAAATAGCACTTCAGTCTAGGCTAAAATAGAAGTGTTGAAAGCAATGAGTAGAGCATGATGGTGTCCAGGTAGAATCACCTGCCTAGCACTCCTGTTGCTCAACTGGAAAATTAAGATAGGCCTGGGAAGTCAGCCTGAGGAGAAAGCAATGGACAGAAGGTTCCGGAGGGACTTAGGGAGAGGAGGAGGCAGGGAAGGGAGCGGTGAGCAAACAGTGCCATAGACAGGGGAACAACTAGGGAATTAAAAATCAACAACGAGGAAGTCAAAGAGATCCTGGGGATGGTGGAGCAATAGCAATCTAGCCGAGAGGAAGTACTGAGGCAGGAAAAGGACAGTGTGATGGCAGGGCAGGAGGAAGGTAAAAGGAAACAGGAAAGATCTAGGAAGCAAAGCTATGGCTAGAGGTATAAACATAGGTGTACACTTACGTAAATATATTAATTCATAAAATTAGAGGTACTGGCATTGATACACATATTTATATGGCAATACATTGAGGAAGTAGATGGACTTCAGGCTTCTACCCTCCCTCAGCGCAAGAACACATTGTTCAAACAAACTGGCAGTCTGTGAGGCCTCCCGGCACCATCTCTGAAGACAATGTGGGTACACAAAATATGGTAAAGAAAACTGATGGTGCCCAGCTATCAAAAGATACAGTCTTTCCTCACCTCCCCACTGTCTTGGCTCCAGTCTTGCTTTTCATTGTGGGCTAGACTGGAGCAGGTACATAGGTACTGATAGAGCTCAAGACACATTGAATCCAGGTCAGAAAAATCCCGCAGGAACAGAAATGGGAGTAGTGATACCAGGAGGGTAGGAGGAAGATGAGGAGAGGAAGAAGGAGAAAACCGCTGGGAAATGGAGACAGCAGTTGATGTAAGATAATGAAAAGAATAATTTTTAATTTATAAGGGGTCACAAGGGAGAGGGAGAGTAAAATTAGGAGCTGATACCAAGGGCTCAAATAGGATGTAAATGTTTAGAAAATAACGATGGCGGGCTGAGCCCCGGTGGCGTAGTGGTTGTGCGCGGGACTGCGGCCCACTGGGACGGAGGTTCAATTCCAGCAGTGGGGCTGGGCCTCCTACTCCCACCACCGGAGAGCAGTGATGCCCACAAAAAAACAAAAAAACAAAACAAAACAAAAAGAAAATAACGATGGCAATATATGTACAAATATGTTTGATATCATTAACGTATGGATTGTTAATAAGAATTGTAAGAGCTGCTAATTTAAAAAATAATGGGATGAACAAAGAAAAGTGGGTGAAGGGAGACAAGATGATTTAAGATATGAGATAAGATGATATAAGATAAGATAAGTTAGAGATTTCTAACTTATCAAGGGTTCATGAGGAAATGGAGGGTAGGAAGGGAGGGAAAAATGAGTTGATATCAAGAACTTTAGAAAGAAAATGCTTTGAAAATGATGATGGCAACATATGTACAAATGTGCTTGACACAATGGATGAATCTATGAGTTGTATTAAGAGCTGTAAGAGCCCCTAGTAAAAGTATTTAATAAAAAAAATAGTAACAAAATAGAGCTAATAAAGAAAAAGATTGTTAAAAATAATCTCTTATATGCCCTTAGAGGTGTTGCAGTGCGGCTGCCATGCCACCACTGTGTCACTATAGGGCAGAGAGAAGAGAGGCTGTGCCATGCCTAGGCTCAGGGATCTGATGTGAACCACCTGACTGACTGCTAGCCCCACAGTCTGGGACCTGAAGGGGGAAGGGGGGGGTCTCTCATTAAGTCATTTTGCAGTGACAAGATTCTGGCAGCTGGGTGACAGTGCACTCCTGCCGGCTTGTTCATTTAATGCATGAAGGCAGGTGATGTCCTTCTCATGGACACTGGCCACAGTCACTGACTACCACCATTCTTCCAAGACTCAGCTGCAGACCACAGTGCAGATTGCAGCCCCCACTCCATGCCAGGAGCACATCCCACTGTGAGAGGCACAGAAACTGCAGCGGGGGCGCAGCACGTGCGACACAGGCAGAGTTCGGCAGATGTGGACTGAAGATGACCCTATGTCTGTGCCCACATGGCCACTAGCTGAGGGGGCTGCTGGGAGGCTGGGGGGGTCTGGCAGAGCTAAGTGGAGAAAGAATCCTTTGGAAAGAATAAGGTGAACTGAAGGTGGAAAAAAAAATCTCTTATTTAATGCTAACCATGTTATTTTCCACTTCAAGTAATTAGTATTCTAATGTTTTTGCTTTCCATCTTTTCCTAAAGCTCCATATAATGTTTGTAGAGGCTTCAAAAGAACTCTTAGGCAAGAATTGCAGTCTGACTTCATGTGAGCTCATTTTAGACATGTTTTGGATATTAGGTTATTTTAGGGTATCTTGATTTCAGAAAGCCTTATGGAAGCATCTTGCCTGTTTCTCATTGACTGTGTTGGATAAACGCTTATAAAAATGATTTATTCTGGGCTGAGCCCCGGTGGCATAGTGGTTGTGCGCAGGACTGCAGCCCACTGGGATGGAGGTTCGATTCCGGCTCCACGGAGCAAAGGCTGGGCTTCCTACTCCCACCACCTGAGGGCAGTGGTGCCCCCCCCCAAAAAACAACAACAACAACAACAAAATTATTTGTTCTCAGCAAGCCTCCAGCGTGTCTGGGTCTGCAGTGCTTGCAAGAACAGAGTTGACATAGTTTGACATCGTTTGAGGCCTTGCCCTGTACCAGCTCCAGCTGTGAGGTCATAGACATTTCAGACAGAGGAAAAAAATAAAAAAGATTTGTTCATTTTCCATCGACCTGCTGGGTACAGCAGCACACAGAATCACATTCCTTAGCTGTTTCCTTGAAAAATTAGAAGCTCCACCCTTTCTATCTTCCAGCTTTCTGCGGTGTCTGCGACATTTCCCAGATCACCTTGCCCTGATCCGTCTGTAGTGGGCCCTCTCGGAGTCCTGCTCTGCTATTGGTTTTCCTAAGGCTCCCCTTTGACCTTGAGTCTCCTGTTTGGCTAGATGGAAAACTTGACGGTATCTTACCTGGGAAAGCAGGTTTACTCTACTACTTCCAGTGCCACCAGCTTTATCCATCTGCCCCTAATTTGCTTTGTGGAAATGTTATGTTATGCTCTGTTAATAGGTAAATTTGAAGGATAATAATTACCTACTAAATATCAAGGCTTTTCTTAAAAACTGGAAAGGAACGTAATGACTTACAAGAGAAACAAGTTACAAAACGAACTAGGAATCACAACGGTGTTAGATGCTTCAATATCAGCTTTGGAAGCCAGATGAGAGAACAGTGCTTTTGAATCGTTATTTACAGGAATATTTATGCTGGGAAAGAAAGTTATTTATTTATTTATTTATTTTATTTTTTGGGGGGGGGGGTGCGGTGGGCATCACTGCTCTCCGGTGGTGGGAGTAGGAGACCCAGCCCCACTGCTGGAATTGAACCTCCATCCCAGTGGGCCGCAGTCCCGCGCACAACCACTACGCCACCGGGGCTCAGCCTGGGAAAGTTATTTATAGCCCAGCATTTGATATCGCGCTGCTCTCCCAGTGTGCTCTTGTTAGGTGCCATTGCGTTGGTTCCGACCCACAGAAACCCTGTGCACACTGTGCCATCCTGCGCCCGCCTACGAACTGCTCCTGTGTGTGAACCCATTGCTGCTACCCTTCTTCCAGTCCATTATACCCACTTCCCTCCCCTCCACCAAGCATGGTCTCCAGGGATTGGGCTCCTAACGTTGTGCAAAGTACTTGAGACAAAGTCTCACCATCCTTGCCTCTAAGGCCTTCCAGCAGTCCATGGTACTTTCAGTATCACTCTCCAGCACCACCATTCATGCACCAGTTCTTCACACTTCCTTATTCAGTGTCCAGTTTTCATGTGCATGTGAGGCAATGGAAAATGTGGCTTGTGTCAGGTGCACCAGTTCTCAAAGTAACACCCTTGCGTTTCAATACTCTAAAGAGGCCTTGTGCGGCACAGTTAACTAATGGAACACATCTTTTGACACCTTGACTCTTGCTTCCATGAGCATTGGTAGTGGACCCAGACAAGACACATTTCTTGTCGATTTCAACCTTTTCTTCTTTTATTATTATGTTACCTCTTGGTCTCGCTGTGAGGATTTTGGCCTTCTTTATGTTGAATTGCAATCCATATGAAGTCTGCAATCCTTGTTCTTCATTAGCAAGAGCTTCAGGGCTTCTTCACTTTCAGCAATAAGATTGTGTTGTCTGTATACTGCAGATATAAGCCTTCCTCCAATCTTGATGCCACATTCTTCTTCATATAAGCCAGTTTCTCTGATTATTTGCTAAGTATACAGATGTATGTGCTGAAAGAATACAACCCGACACACACACTTCCTGATTTTTAACCCTGCAGTATTCCCTCGTTCTGTTTGCACAACTGCCTCTGCCTCTTGATCTATGTTTAAGTTCCTTGTGAGCACAATGAAATATTCTGGAATTCCCATTGTTCTCAAGACTGTTCATAGTTTATTGTGGTCCAAACAGTCGAATGCCTTGACATAGCCAATAAAACATAAGTAAACATCTTTCTAATATTCTCTGCTTTGAGCCAAGATCCATCTGACCTCAGCATTGATAATCCTTATTCCTCACCCTCTTCTGAACCCTACCTGAACTTCTGGCAGTTCCCTGTCAATATGCTGCTGCAGCCATTGTTGGATGACCTTCAGCAACATTTTACTTGTGTGCAATATCACCGATACCGTTCTTTTGGTTGAGCATTTTGTTGGGTCACCTTTCTTTGGAATGGACACACGTATATCTTTTCCAGTCAACTGAGTATTCCGAATTTCCTGGCATAGACAAATGAGTGCTTCCAGTGCTTCATCAGCTTGCCGAAGCATTTCAGTTGATAATCCATCAATTCCTGGTTCTTTGTTTTTGACTACCAATATAGGTAAAGTGACCAGATTTTAACATCTTTAAAGCGGGACACCATTGATGGGAGGAGGGGGGATTTAGAGGGGGTCATATACCCTGCCTGTTCTCCCACCATTTCCCAGCTTGTCATGCATTCTTTCCAAAAAATCAGGACTTTTTAAAAATGCCGCAGGACAAGGGGAAAATTGTTTGAAATCAGGACTGCTCCACCAAAAGCGGGACGTCTGGTCACTTTAATTATAGGGTAAAATAAAGATGTTTTCAGAAGTGTAAAATAATTTAGATCCTTTGCAAAGCAATGTGGGTGCCACATCTGATACCAACTGCTCAAACGGAAGGAAAAGAATCACCATTATTGGCATCAGCTGCCCAAAGCTGATTTCTCTGAGGCTGAAGCCAGACATGTGGCAACCTCTCCCGTATACTAACCATCCCTTCAACGCTATCTCAGCTGGGTTTGAGAATTCATTGCCATGGCCACACAGAACTCATAAACAGTACTCACACTTGCGGGCTTTATTAGGTAAGTTAACTAGTTAGGATACAGTTCTTTATTCAGGATGGGCTAGACTCTCCTGTGCCTGAAGGCAAGCTTCTCTCTGGCCTTCAGGATTGGTCCTGCCTAGGAAATGTTTCAAACCCCTTTTAGGACTTAGAGTAAGTGCCCAAGGGGCTTACTACTCTACCACAAACCTGAGCCAAATGGCAAACCTAGCTTCCTCAATTAATTTCGTTGACACACCTGATTCCATGAGTGACCTGAAGACACTTGACCTCACTGATTCCGTCGGGCTGGGAAGTCCACTGCTCTAACACCACGGCTCCTGGGTCTGTTGCAGCTTCTGGTTTAGGGAAGATCAATGTGCAAGTCCCTCAGGTGCAAAGGATGCTCTCCACTCTTGGCTCTCCTCTCTCAATAGGAGTAAGATCTCTTTCCAGTTTCTGAGATGGCTTGTTTCCCACCCAACAGGATGATACCCAGTACACACTGCTGAATCTCCCTATCATATCGGTATCTTGCCCCCCACCTTCTTACCGAGACCCTTTAGGCAAAGGTCATTTGGTGGGAGCTAGAGAGTGACTAGAAAAGCCACATTAAATAACGGCACAGCATGCTTTCCTAGGACAACGTCATGAAAAATGTTCCATACAAAAATGTCAGCTAAAAAAGAAAAAAGGGATGCAGGAAGTTGTAGTCCACCGTAAAAGGATAATTCTCAGGCTCGCGGCTATACAAAATGCTTGGAGAACACCTAGTTCAGGATGGAGCAGAACACAGGTGTGTAGGGGAGGCACATATTTAAGGAAAAAAGCATAGAGTATCTGATGTGACTGATCATACTGAAAAGGGACTTCCAGTTCAGTCATCTTTGGAGTAAATGGGAAAAAACCCACCAAAACAAGTGTAGCAAGAGAGGGTTTGGGTGTTCTGGATCATGTTTTAGAATCAAGTGAGAATTTAAGGAGTATTTACAAAGATACTTCAAAAAATTTGTGGGATAAGTCTTGCAATTCCATTGTAACTTGAACTTTTTGAAGCCCCCTGATAATTTTTCATCGTATGGATAGACCAATTTTATGTGTCCCTGTATTTTTAGACTTTTAATTCTTTGTAATGTTTTGCTCTAATGTTAAGTGTTCCAGTAGACGTCATTGTGGCTAAGTCTTTTTGGGGGTGTGGTGGAGAGGGATAAGACGATGTTTACTCTGATGTCCACAGCAGATTCCAGGTCCTGCCTGGAGTGTGGGTTTGGGAGTCAAAAGATGGAGAAAGAACATGAGATGACAAGGTCTGAAGTGGGCAAAAGGGTACTGAGCGCATTGAGCACAACAACGCTGCAGTTTGGGGGGCACAGCACAAATCCTTGAATGCATGCAACTTGCAGGCCTCTCATGGAACTGCGTCATGAACCTCAACTGCCTGGAACTCGCTCCACCTTCCCCTGGCATCCCATGGATCCCACGCGGGGAGACCACACGAGGACCTATTCACCAAAATGTCAGGGGAAACGCTATGGGCTACTTTTCCGAACGTGGCATGGGCACCCACAGGAGCCTTGAGCCAAGGCCGTATTAGCCCAAAGGTGTGGTGGTCATGGTGGGAGCTCAGGGCATGAGCTCGGGGAGGTCAGTGGGGCAGATCCTGGGGGTCCCTTCCTAACGCCCTTTTGTTTCCCCCATGCTGGTGTGAAGTGGGACTTGCGGGGGCCCAGCAGCCCTTCCTGGAAGGCACATCTGAATTGCTGCCAGCCCCGCTCGCTCTATTGCTTCTGCCGGGCTGGGCTTTATTGCAGATGGCAGGGCGCAGGTAGACCTGGCAGCCCTCCTGGGCAGAGCAGCGCCTGGTGCATATCACCACGCCCAGGCAGGACTTGTTGAGGGTGCGTGAATTGTGGTTGGTGGTGTTGCACATGGCCCAGCTGCTCAGGTGCCTCTGTGTGTTCCTGTCCTCTGTGCTGTAGACGTGCTTCGTCTAGGAGTCTGGCCACTCCTGGAGCCAGTCCGTGGGAAGGAGCAGGGCCGTCTCTGCTTACCAAGCTTCCCAGCCAGTCAGTGAGTGGCTTCTCCAAACCGTAATCAGTCGCTAGGCTCGATGCTGGCCCACGGTGACCCCAGTGGCAGTATCACATCGTTAATATCCCACTTTAATACCTCTTGGTCTTCAGAATGCACGGCCTCTGGTTCCATGATAAGGTCAGGCCACCCACTGAGTTTCGTCTTGTCTACTCTGCTCAGCAGTGTCTGAGAATTTTGTTTTCTAAAGTTTTAATGTGGTCGAGATGAGCCCCCTCATGCCGTTTAGATGGCTTTCTGATCCAGTCAGTGCAATCGTTGCTTTCTGGAGGTAGTCAGTGATCCCATGTGTGGCTAAGTCTTTAGCAACATCTTTGACTATGAAATTCCTGAATCTGAGGAGGTAAGAATTTTTATTAAAACTAAATATATTTAATTGTTTCAGTGGACTAAAGTACATAATTCCTTTTGATCTGTCACTTTAGGTTCAAAAGCCTAGTGATTTTTATGTAGTTGATCTTAAGGGAGGGCCTGTGTGTTTCATCTTTTTGATGGTTAGAAATCACTCTGCTAAATAATAATTAACAAAAACAAGAACTTGTGGGAAATATGGGTAAGGATGATAGTCTGTGTAGAAGATCTTGGGAACGTAGCTCTTTTTAAATTAATCCAACGATTTCTCCCCTAGGAACGAATGATTACACACTTTGAAAGATCCAAAATGGAGTAAAGATGGGAAGAATTACAGGCGAGGATGGCTGGCATCAGGGAAGAGATCAGCGTCAGTGCCAGTCTTCGACTACTGCTCTGTGGGGTGGAAGGGGACACCAGCTTCCTGACCTAGTCCTTCATCTTGGCGCATCAGAGCTGGCAAGAGGTGTCAGAACATGGAGAATTTTGCTACAAACAAGTTGATAGGATGAGAAAAATCGACACGTTTCTGATTTCCAACATTGATGCCCCTTCTACCACACCCTGATGTGGATGTTTATGCAACTTATATGTGTTGTTCCTGAACTTTCTATAATGTTTCAATTGTTTAATCCGTCAAACTAAACAAGTTTAACATCTTCTAAAGGACTATGGCATCAAGGTCATAGTATGTAATCTCCAGGAACAACTGCCTGTGCTTTTTATTTATTTAGGGAGTTACATAGGTGATGGGGGAAATTGTTAATCATCTTTCAGTTTCCTGGGAAGCCAATGTTACATCTTACCGAGATCGTTTTGAGGAAAAGAATTAAGGAGCCATGGTTATACCAACCGGGCTGATAAAATGCCTACACACACACACACACACAGATGAGAGGAACTTACAGTGTGGTTCAGGTCATTTTAAAAAGCAAAATCAAGTGCAATTTTGTTTACAAATGGTGTATATTAAAGATTTTTCTATTTCAGATGTAACTTAGAGAGAAATATTAGCTTAACTCTTTTGACATCTGCTATTGTGACACATCCCATTGCTGGCAATGTGGTGCACACTCTGGGACTTGTAACTACTGTCCGGTCAGCCTCCCAAGGCAGCATCGTGGGCGCTCGGCAAGGTGCGGTTTGCCTCCATGCCCCTCCCTGGCTGCTGTGCAAGGTGCACAGAGGCACTCCAGCTCAGTGCTTTGGGATGGGCTCCCACCCCGAGGAGCTCTGATGCTTCCGCCAAGGGAGCTGAGTCCAAAGGAAGCAAGGCCTCTGGCTTAATTTACAGCACTCCCTCCTGCATGTGTGAAGACCCTGGACTGCTGCTCCTTCTGTAGGGCTGACTTTTTATATCTGGTGTTGGTCTAGAGATTGTTTATAAGAGGCATCACAAGGTGATGGGATTCTTTGGAAGCACTCTACTTCTGTTGTGATGGTTTTACCCAATTTTGCCTTCCCAAGGTTTTTGTTCTACATAAAAAATTCATGCCACTTTTTAATATAAAAAACTTTAACAAAATTAATGTTTTTCTCCATTTATTCCTCTGAGGATTTTTTTTTTTTGGCATGGCTTTTATTCGAGGTTGTCCTGCATTCCATACAGCCCAATGGCCCTAATCAATTAGCCTGTGGTGTCGGTGTGAGCATTTAGGTGGTGCTTTTCTATAGCTCTCAAGTAAAACCGACATGACTCTAAGCAGCAATATGAAGGACTGATGTCAACTTCTTGGTGGGCTTGGGCTTCTGTGGAGGACTAACGTAGCTTCATATATTTCTTCAGGGCGGCTAAAGGTTGGCTTCAGACAAGGGATAAAAAACCCCACAAAACCAAACTTGCATTACACAGGAATGTATAGTGTAAATTCAGTAGGCCAGGGCCTGATGATCCTTGCTGGGATTGGATCTGATGTGTTACTACCTGGGAGAGGCCCCGAAGGACTTGGTAGTTGCACATTGACCCTAGAGTTTCCATGAATTCTTTTTGTCCTGGCCCTTGGGACTGCAATGAAAAACGACTTCTGGCACGGCAACAAGTAACTTAAAATTTTCACCAAGATCCATTTTATAGGGCGAAAATTAATCAAGGAAACAACAGATTTGTTCAGTAGTTTTATATTTCTGACTAAGTCGTTGATTTCTCAGAAACAGTATGGGAAAGGCATAGCTAATGTCTTCATGGATGAGGAGGATGGTGGGCAGGGTGGTGGTGATGACTACCAGATAAAGCACATTCTTGCAGTCTGAGTTGTAATGCGTTTATAAAGTCTAGAACAGCGGTTCCCAGCCTGTGGGTCGCAACCTCTTTGGGGGGTTGAACTACCCTTTCACAGGGGTTACCCGATTCCTAACAGAAAAATTACAGTTATGAAGTAGCAATAAAAATAATCTGATGGTTGGTGTCACCACAGCATGAGGAAGGGTTGGGGCATTAGGAAGGTTGAGAACCACTGCTCTAGAAGGAGTCCTTGGGCAACCTCAGACTGCCCACCAGCAGGTGGAAAGACTCAAGCTTCGTAACTGGAGTCTGAAGGCTGTGGACACAGCTTGAGAGAGTTGAATGGTGGGAACAGGGTCCGCAATTTTAAAAAGGTTTATTTTGTGGACTTCCAAGAATACCCTGGACCAGTGCTCAGCAAACTGTGGTTGGTCACGAGCCATATGCGACTCAGTGTGAACATGAGACTCTGAAAAAACATTGAAAACGTGAAGGTTATTATTTCAGATCACGGTGATTTCATTTGTTTGGAAAAACACGGAAGGCTCTTGAGTGATTTTAAGGTTGCTCCGAGGGACAGGATGGACTCTTTGGTCTCAGGAGTTTGCCGACCCCTGCCCTAGACCTTTGTGTGCTCGTTAGAATTGCCAGGCCTTAACACCTAGCTCTCTACAGCACCTAGACCTCACAGCACCTTTGGGCCTGTTAGAACTCTTCATTTTGACCTACTGAAATCCAACCTGCTTTTTAGAACAAGGAGCTTGGTATTGTGCGTGTACATTGGGCTGTTCAGGAGAAGATCAGCAGTTCAAAACCACCAGCCAATCCACGGGAGAAGGATGGCGTCTCAGAAACCCTCAGGGGCAGTTCTACCCTGGCCTGTAAGTCGCCCTACGACAGCATCAACTTGATGGCAGGATTTTCTTGCCTTTTTTTTAAAGGAGACCTAATGGAGAGTGGGATATGTACTGGGCTCCTGGGCTCGTAGTTCCGGTCCAGTAAGGCTGTCTGTTTCCCTGTCGCCTTAGAGACCTCAAAAAGGGTTCCACTCAGCTCTCTAGGGTGGCTATGAGTTGCCATTATTTTATTTTATTTTTTAAAAAGATCTCCTGGGCTGAGCCTCCGGTGGACTGTGGCCCACTGGCTTGGTGGTTCAAATCCAGCAGCAGCAAGGCCGGGTAGCTCTCACGAACACCAGAGGGCAGTGATGCGCCCCCCCCCCCCCCAAAAAAAAATTCCCAGTGATTTGTACGCCCTTTTAAAATTTGAGAAGCATTAGCTCAGAACTCGGTTCTCCTCACTCCAGAACGCTTGACCATGACTGAAGCTGCCGCATAACTTAGTGGAGAATGCCACCGGTCCACCCCGCATCCAGTGGGCTGAGGCTAGGGATGCTGAGACAACACCTCAATGCGTACAACAGGCCGCCAGAACAAAAGCTCCTGCCCAAGTGTCCATAGCACAGCACTCTGAGAAACTGGCCGACATCAGAGCGTCCACCATGCAGGGTGCTGCTTAAGGCAGACTGTTGGACCGCAGCCCTGAGTTTGATTGGGACTGCAGCAAACCCTGGGATTGCCCTTCTAACAGGTGCCCAGGGAGTGCTGCTGCTGGCGTAGGGCACGCTACTTACGACAACCATGGCCATACCAGACGCAGGCGCTGCTAAATCTTCGGCACTTTGACCGTCCTCACTCGGCAAGGGAGGGTACAGCCTCGAATGAGATTTCCTATTAAGTCACAGCTAATTTACCAAATGGCAGCTCTTCATCCCGCCAAGAAGAGCTCGGACCGACCTCAAAGCGTGCGTTCATCCGCCACCGTGCTGTGCTGCCTGCGGCAACTGTAAGATTAAGAAAAGTCTCCTTCTTGGTTAGGCGCACGACTGCCTGACCACTCGGCTGCGCTACAAAGTAGCTCTGGGTCTCCTCGCGAAGCGAGAACTCGACCGGCACAGCCCGGGGGCTGACGCGCGCCAGGGCGGAAGGGGCGGGACTCCGGCGGCGGAAGGGGCGGGGCTAGGGCAGCAGGAAGTCCGGGATTGATGATGGCTCGCTTGCCAATGGGCCTGTAGCTGGGGAGGGGGGGGTCCCCGGGTTGGATCCCCGTCTGCCTTGGCCCGGGTCTGCTTTCGGCCGCGAACTCGGCCCGGCCCCCTCTCGGGGTGAGACGGCGGCAACGTCGACTGTGTCCTCGCCGCCATGCACGACGCCTTCGAGCCGGTGCCTATCCTAGAAAAGCTGCCTTTGCAGATCGACTGTCTTGCTGCCTGGGGTAAGCGGGGGCTGCCGGGCCGAGCAGGGCCAGCGCGGGAGCGTCCCGGAGCTTTTGCGCCAACTCGGAAAGTAGACCAGCGTCTGGCCGTGTGGACGCTGTCCGAGAAGAACCGGAGATGAGGGAGGGCAGGGATGTGGCAACTTGCCGTGGACAGCGAGGGCGGTGGCGTTGCTTGGGTCACCTCCCGTGCTCCGGGCGTTTTAGGGGAGGCGTCACCTCCGCGGAGTGGGAGATTGTGCTTTCCTCAGTAGTTGTGCTCCGTTTTGACCCATTTCGATTCCCACCAAGTCTTCAGCCTGGAAGGACTGGGGGGTGGGGTGGGGAGGTGTCCTCAGCCTGCCGGGGACCTGAGCTTGTCCAGGGCATTGATGTCCTCTTCAAAATGACACTCGCCACTGACCTTTTTTTGCCCACGGAGCAAACTGTTGCTAAATGCTGTATTTGTTTATTTTTGAATGTTGTATTATTTTGTCCCTCTCGGTGATGGATCATTGTTCACCGCTGGTCCCTGTCAACGATTGGTTAACGCGCAAACTTTTAACTAGCCAAGCGCTTGAGCACTCCTCCAAAGTGCCCGAGTTACCCAACTCAGAGCATCCCTCCAGACTGTCATGAGACCTAACCAATAAAAGCTGACATCATCCTTTTGTGATTGGTCAGTGCAGACAGCAGGGCGGGGCATCGCGCGGGTGCTCCGGAATACAAAGGGACGTTGCGGGAACCCAAGCCTGGGCTCCTCTGAGCGCCGTGTTCTAGGGATGGTTGTGTGGGAACACAACGCCTAAAGACCAAGCAAGCCCCATTCCGATCTCTGCTGCCAATGTCCAGGACCCCCAAGCGGAGGACCCTATAAAGGAAGGTCAGACCCTCACGGGGCCTTATACCGAGCGCGGCGTCCGTAGGGGTCCCGGTGGTGGCCGGCGCCGTGTGTCATCTGTTGACAGCACCACGCAGTGGGCCCTGTGGAAGTCTTCATGGCCCCTTCAGACAGGGGGTCTTTCCCCACAGACCTTCCTGTGAAGCAGCCTTGGACCTCCTTAAAACCAGACCTCTGCAGCCAGCAGATTCAGTCTTTGGGGTTAAGGGGTTGCTGCTGCTTTCTTGCCTGCGGGGAGCGAGCGTCCCCGGGGCCCGGAGCACCCGAGCTGGGTCAGGGCGACTTCCCGCACCACACTGGGGACCCTCGCTGTCCCTCAAGTCATCGGTGTACTGAGGGAGCTGTCTGGCTGCCACTGCCCGCCTAGCCGGGAGCCACGGAGGACGGGTTGGGCCAGCCTCGAACCCCAAGAGCAGACCAGGATGTGTAGGTGTCCATCTCCCAGAGCTGCCGGCCAATCGCCCCGCCCCTCTGGAGTCTGGGGCCCATCTGTGCCTCACCCCCACCCCACCCTCACCTCCCCCTAGGAGTGGGGACCTGCCCTCCAACTAGGACTCTAATGTATTTGTCTGCAGTCAAGTCCCCAGCCTGCCCAATCATCTGTGACACATTGCTTAGTCTTCTACCACCCTTGTTTAAATATATATGTGTAAAAAAAAGAAAAGAAATGTTCTTAGTAAAATTTAAAAGTAAACACCATAGAAAAAGGTAAAAGAATATCAGTCCTGGACACACGGCATAAGGGTCACATCGCCCTGATTGTTGGTGTATTGTTCCCCTTCCTGGACCACTCTCTTTTCGAGGCAGGGAGACAGAGGTGAACAAGGGGGATGCCTGCACCCCTGGAACACACACGGAGGCACGGCTCTGTGAGCAGAGGAATGCTAGCAGATGCACAGACCCAGGACATAACACTGGTGGAAAGAACAGATAGAGCTGCACAAAGAGACTGAATTTTAATTTATCACAATGCTGGTGGTCTGGGGGGCTTTCAAAAAGTGCGTGGGAGGGCTGAGCCCCGGTGGCGTAGTGGTTGTGCGCGGGACTGCGGCCCACTGGGACAGAGGTTCAATTCCAGCAGTGGGGCTGGGCCTCCTACTCCCACCACCAGAGAGCAGTGATGCCCAACCAAAAAAAAAAAAAAAGGGCGTGGGAAAATTCCATTATGTTGTTAAACCCATTGTCCTGCTGTAGCCCCTTCCATATAGGAAATGCTCCTTGAGGGCTTGCTACGTTGTTCAGAGCCTTGACTCTGATCCCCCGCAGGACAGGACGACCATGGGAACCTGTATCTGTGAGCCTCTTTTACCACATTGACTATCACAGTAGAGTCCCTGGACCTCTGCTTTGCAAGAATTCGGCTTTGAAAGGCAACCTGGGCCTTTCTTGGATTTCCCCCATCACACAGGCGACATGTCCTTTGCTTCACAGGATGCCGTTGGGGGGCGGGGGTGAGGATAGTTCTGGGATACCAGAGACAGCTTCCTGTCTCCTCGTCACAGCTAAGAACCCTGGGTGGCATCATGATGGCCACAGAGTCATCAGCCACTCCAGAGACAAGGAGAGGAGACCTTCTACTCCAGTCAAGGGGCACCCTCTCAGGAACCTGTCAGTTGGAAGGGACCCAGTGACCGTGCGTTTGATTTGTGGCGCTGTGGTTTTACCTCCCGGCCGTGGCGGCAGAGTGGTTAAGGCTGCTAACCTAAGAGGTTGGTGGTTCGAATTCCCTCCTGTGACTCTGCAGGAGGAAGGCCTGGTGGTCTGCTCCTGCCTGGAAAAGGCCCGGCAGAGTGCTCCTCTGTGTCATGGGCAGCAGGAGTCAGGATCCTTGCAGCAGCGCCCAGCAAGAACAACCTGGCACCCTCAACAGAGAAGCCTTGAGCTTAAAAATTCATGCTTAGAGATCTTTATCTCCCCCGTCCTCAAATTTTGGCAAAGATGTGCATAACCAAACATTCTCCACGCCAACACCTCCTGCCTGTGTAATTCAGTGCTAGGGATTATACTCTTTGTGTTTTCTTTATTTTTATTTTAGGCATCACTGCCCTCTGGTGGTGGGAGTAGGAGGCCCAGCCTTTGCTCCTGTGGTGCTGGAATTGAACCTCCATCCCAGTGGGCCGCAGCCCCGCGCACAACCACTACGCCACCGGGGCTCAGCCTGGATTATACTCTTTGTGGGGCACAATGGCTACTGATGTCCCCTTCAAAGGGCCCCTCTCCCCACCATGGATGGGAACTCTCAGTGCCCCTGAGCAGTGACTGCCTCTCCTTTCCCTCTCATAGGTTGGGTTGGGTTTCTCTCTTCTGAAAGTCGTTTCCTTGATAGAACATTCACATGCGATACACTTCCACTTCCACTGTCTCGGAACGTGGCACCTTCTCTGCGTTCCTTCTGGTGCTAGTCGTGCAGCCTCCTTGTGCCACAAGCTCGTCCTTAGCTCGGGCCCTTTGCACATCCCACTTCAGGGTCTCATCTCTCGGGACATTTCTTGCATCAGGTACTGTCTGGCTCTTTCCTCATTTCATTAGGTCCCAATTGAAAAGTCCCCTAAATCAAGGAAGCGTGCTTTAGCCACCTGGCCTACAAGGATGCCACACCCTGCTAGGCTCCCGTCCCTTCCGCAGCCTCTCTTTCTTGCCAGAGTTGCCACCTAATGTTATGTTTTATTGACTCATCCGACGACTAGACTGTTTCTTCAGAGAAGGAAGCTTGCACATGGTTGTCCCTGCAGTGCTTAGAGTTGTTTTTGATTCATCAAGGGTGTGCATTCAATATCAAAGAATGAATGGATAAAAACTCAAAGCCCACTGCCATCGAGCCCTCGCCAGCCTCCGGTGATCCTGTAGACCAGAGTAGAACTGCCTCTGTGACTTTCTGAGACTCTTCACGCTGCATCCGACTAGAAGCCTCATCTTCCTCCCCAATTAGCTAAGAACAATACCTTTTTGTATTGGGCACCAATCAGTAGTATTTGGCATGTGTTTTAAGGTATAATAATATCGGCACCATTTTGAAGCGAAGAGAACTTACTGTATATACTCATGTGTAAGCCGACTTTGTTTGGTTTGGTTTTGGTTTTGGTTTTTTGGGCATCACTGCCCTCTGGTGATGGGAGTAGGAGGCCCAGCTTTTGCTCCTGGGGAGCCGCTGCTGGAATTGAAACCTCCATCCCAGTGGGCCGCAGTCCCATGCACAACCACTATGCCACCGGAGCTCAGCCCTAAGCCGACTTTTCAGCACGTTTTTAATGCAGTTTTTTTTTTTGGGGGGGGGGGCAATCACTGCTCTCCGGTGGTGGGAGTAGGAGGTCCAGCCCCACTGCTGAAATTGAACCTCCATCCCAGTGGGCCGCAGTCCCGCGCACAACCACTACGCCACCGGGGCTCAGCCCTAAGCCGACTTTTCAGCACGTTTTTAATGCAGTTTTTTTTTTGGGGGGAGCAATCACTGCTCTCCGGTGGTGGGAGTAGGAGGTCCAGCCCCACTGCTGGAATTGAACCTCCGTCCCAGTGGGCCGCAGTCCCGCGCACAACCACTATACCACCGGAGCTCAGCCTTTAAGGCAGTTTTTGTGGTAAAATTAGGTGCCTTCACTCATACTCGGGTCGGCTTGTGCTCGAGTATATACGGTAAGGTCTGTCTCATATATTCAATGAATTATGTGTGGTTCCCAGACTTTAATGTACATTAAGGGCCTACACACACACACACACACACACACACACTTTTAAAAAGGCAAACTAGTTCTTACTAAGATGGTTACACGGCAGGTGAGGGAGCAGTGTCTGACAGAGAAGAACTCGGACTTCTCCAAGTTTAAGCCCTGCCCGGGACTGCGTGCAGGTTTCACGTCGTTGGAAAACAATGCAGATTTCAGGGCGCCTGTGTCGTAAATAAACCCGTGTGACTCTGATGGAGCTCATCGGGTGTGCGCCCCGAGAAAGGCTTTTCGAAGGCCTGTACCATGTGACTCCAGGGAGGGAAGTGATGAGGATGTATTCCTCTGTGTCTGGCCTGCGAGGTCCGCTCAGGGCCAGGGATGGAGTTGTTTATGGCACGAGAGTGTTGCCATGTTGGGCGGAGCTATGTTTTTCAAACGGCAGCCTCCGTGGGTGTTGTGAGTCCCGGGCTACAGTGTCTCAGGGATTCAGAGAGCCCTGTCAGGAAGGAGGCTGCCCCCGGCGACCAGCGTGGAGAGGTGGCCAACAGCGGTGGGGTCTAATTCCAACATAGGTTCTCTTAAACCCAGAACATTGTGCACGAAGGCTTTTTGCTCCCCCTTAGTCCGCTCCGTCACTTCATCACAGCTACTGTGATTTCTGGTTTCCATTTATGCCAGAAAAAATACACAGCACCTTACTGTCTATGCCTGCTTTTCCTTTAAAGCACAAATGTGAAACAGCCGCAGTCCTGTTCTGAGAGACCAGGCCTAGAGCAGGTTTCTAATGTGAATTCGGACCTGGTTTGGGAACTATAACTGTAGCCATTCTCTTTTGGGCAACCTCTGACCCACACCCACTCTGTTCAGTACTTAGCAAGTGGTTAAGTGACCAGATTTTAACAATGGTAAAGTGGGACACCAGTGACTGAGGCAGGGGGTGGGGGGGCGCAGGTAGAGGGGGTATGTTCCCTTCCCGTTCTCCTCCCGTCCCTAGCTTGTGCATTCTTTCCAAAAATCGGCACTGTCCCGCCAATAGTGGAGTGTCTGGTCACTTTATAAAAAGAGCCAGATTGAGGTAGGAACCCATGGTCCACCACTTACTCCATTCGCCACGCTGGGCAACTCTTATCCCTCCAGCCTCGATTCACTCAGCTATAAATTAGGAGTGGGGGACTGCCCATGTCAATATGTAGTTGGGAGGATTAAGGAAAATAACCCAAGTTTCTATTTAGAAACTTTTAGGATATAGTGTGTGCTTGGTATCTGCACTATTATCCAGTATTTTATCTTCCAAAGGATCAAGAGATGACGTATTCCTTTATGAAAGGAATAAGGGACTGTTATGTTTCAACATTAAAAAGGATGAGGAAGTGTCTGTAGCCTGTGTAATTGTTTGATGTGCATCCGTCAGTGTAACCATTTAAATCCTTCCTGGACTTCTTTTTTTAGAATCTCACCCAGTGCACTGCAAATGTGAGTCCTGATCCAGCAGCATCCGCATCTCCTGAGCCTTTGTTAGAAAGGGAAATTCTTAGGGACCACTCCCAGACTGACTGGGGGAATAAGGCTCATGGACCTTTTTCTTGAAGAAACCCTTAAATGATTTTGGTACCCCTTGAGGTTTTAAGAACGTCTAGCCTAGGCTTTGTTTGGTTTTTAAAAATAAGCTTTAGTGAGATGTAAGACACATGCCACACATTGTTGGCAGTACCATCAGGTTGACCCCAAATCAACCCCTCCGTGCAGCGGAGTGAAGCACTGCTCAGCCCTGTGCCACCCTGACGATCGTTGGCATTTGAGCTCCACGTCGGTCATTCTTTTTTTTCACTGACCAACCAGCTGGGCCCATCTCCAGGGGCTGGGCCCTCCAAGACGAGGTTCAAAGTACGAGAGACGAGGTCTTGCCATCTTCAGTCCTAAGGAACAGGCGGGCTGTTCTTTTTTCGAGACAGATTTGTTGGGCCGTCTGGCAGTCCAAGGTCCTTTCACTGTTCTTTGCCAACACTGTATTTCCAGGGCATCACTTCTTCCTCCATGGTCCTTGTTTGCCTCTGACTCTGGCGGGCCTGTGAGGTGACTGGGAATAACCCACACCTTTGTCCTCAAGGGACGGCCTTGCTCTTCAACAGGTGGAAGAGGTCTCCTTCCGCAGGTGTACCCAGTGTGATGTGCCACTTGGTTTCTTGACTGCTGCCTCCTTGAGCACTGATGTGGAGCCGAGCAAGGTGGAATCCTTGACAACGTCAGTCAGGGTGGTTTTTTTTTTTTTTTTTTTTTGTCTCCCTTTACAATGAATTGTAATCCCTACTGAAAATTGCAACCCATGATGATCTTCAGCACGTATGAGGGGTACAAACGGCTGTGATCTCGAACACAGCTTATAAGCACAGAGCTATGGGAACATCACAAGTGTATGACTAGTTTTCTCATTTCAAGAAGAGGGAAATGTCAATCGATGGCAAACCTCGTTGTGGATGCCCATCAACTTTTCAGATGAAAGTGTTGTCTCTGGTACATTTGGAGTTCATTCCACCAGGTCAACCTGTTAATTAAGCTTTCTATTTTGAGGTTCTGAAAAGATTGTGTAACTGTGTGCGACAAAAAAGGCCTGATTTGTGGCAGCCAGGGGACCGGTTTTGCCACCACCACAACAAGGCTCCTGCTCACGCAGCCACCTCAGTGCGCCAGTTTTCAGCAAAAAACAACACGCCTCTCTTACCCCACACACCTGACTCACCTGACCTTGCTCAGTCTGGCTTATTTTTATTTCCACGAATGAAGAGGGACATGAAAGGCCAGTGACTCGATGATGTAAAAGAGGTGAAGAAAAAAAACCCAAGGGAGATGCTGTCAGTCATCCAAACAGTTGAGTTTGAAAAATGTTTCCAAGAATGGAATTAGATTTGACAAATGTATTAAACGTAATGGACAGTACCATATATACTTGAGTATAAGCTGACTTGAATATCAGTCGAGGCACCTAACTTTACCACAAAAGCTGCATTAAAAATGTGTTGATAGGACAGATAAACTCCTCAGGAGGGGTAAAGAGAGAGTGGCGGGAGGGAGGAGGAACTGATCACAATGACCTATTTATAACCCTCTCCCAGGGGGGGTGGGCAACAGACAAGGGGGAGACATCAGACAGTGCAAGACATGAAAAAAAATACTAATTTATAAGTCATCAAAGATTCATTTGGAAATGAGCTGACAGCAAGGGCTCAAGCAGAAAGAAAATGCTTTGAAAACAATGATGGCAACAAATGTACAAATGTGCTTGAGACCGTGGAAGTATGTGTGGATTGTGATGCGTTGTACGAGCCAGTGATAAAATGATTTTTTTAAGTGCTGAAAAACTGGACTTATAACAAGGATATATGCTACTTTGATGGTGGCAAGGTTTTGTAAAAAAATTAAATACATACCCTAGCTTTGAAAACAATTGGTAATTTTTGCGATAGCCCCGTGTGTTGCTGGTGAGTAAGCCTTGCTTCAGCCCCGGTACCGAGCTCTTCACCTTCTCTGACTTCTGTCAGATGCAATCGGTGTGTGCAGGGATCAAGCCCTGATGCTTTATGAATCACTACCCAGCGCAGCAAGTCGTTTGGCTTCCCAGCTGCTGCTTCCATGGGCATTGATTGTGGATCCAGGTAAAAATGAAACCCTTAGTGCCTTTACTGTTTTCTCCATTTACCCTGACATCGCGCCTTGGTCCAGGCGTGAGGAGTCTTGTTTTCTTCAAGGGCTCTGCGCTCTCAGAGAGGAAGATCGTGCCTGCTTCTGTTGTTCCTGGGGCTTCCTCCAGCAGCTCCTAGAATGGCACACAGGCTGTATGCGGGGGGGAGAGGACCGACTCTGGGGATTAGACCTTTGTAAAATTTTGAACCACATAGTGCTTCCCTTTGTTCTGTTGGAAGGACTGCTTCTCCATCTATGTACAGGTGCTGCATTAGCGCAAGTAGGTGTTCTGGAATTTTCAATGATTCTGTTTTGTCATTCATCAAGTGACGGACCTTTGAGGTACTTCCACCCCGTTGGCTTTTATGAATAGAGCTGTTATGAACGTTGGTGAACAGGTTTCCAGGTAGACACACATTTTTCTCTTGGGTGTGTACCTAGGAGTGGAAATTCCGGTCACGTGGGAAGCCGAGCCCTCATCACGGTAATGGTGAGGAAATTGAAGGTGTCAAGGGTCGCATTCTTCCTAGATCCACAATGTCCGTGGCTGAAGAAGTCAGCCAATCATGTGGCAGAATGCATGTGAACCATCAGTGCAGGTGGCAAAAGACTTTTTTCAAATCTTAAAAAGCAAAGACGTCATTTGATGACTGAGGTAAACCTTGTGTACATGCAAAATCTGGGTAGTGAAGAAGAACAAAGAAAGCCAAAGACCTGGCCTCTTTGAAGTATGGGTGTGGGTCATGTGTATGGGTCATGTGTATGGGTGCGGGTCATGTGTCGTGAAGACCACCATGAACCACCAGAAGAACAGCAGAGCCGTCCTGGAGGGAGCGCCTTAGCAGGGGGCTTCTTTGCCCCGCCCACCGTGGAGAGATGGGTCACTCGGAAAAGACGTCCGAGCAGGAGCCTGGGGGGTGGTGGACTCAATGGGCATGAAGGTGCACTCAGAAGAGCGCGCTGTGGAGACGGTGCAGGCCCGAGCAGGGTTCTGTCAGCCACGGTGTGAGGACAACACGGCGACCCGGGGTGTAGCTTTGTGAGGACCCACCAAACCATCGCAATGTGGTCGAGTGTGCGCGCCCTTTCCCACAATCCACGTACGAGGGTTCCGGCTTCTTCACATTCTCGTCCACGTCTAGGTGTTGTCCATCGGACCCTGTTTTGAGATAGATAAGGAATTCTCTAAGCTTCGTACGTCTTGTAGGGGCTTTACGGAGCAGACCCAGCTCCGTGGCACCCAACGACAGCAGTGTGTCCTCGGGGCCGGGTGGCATCATGGGCTAGGCATTGGGCCAGCTTCAAGATCAGCGTTCACTCTGGGTCGGAATTGACTCGATGGCCATGGTGTTTATTTTTTAATATGCTATAGCACTAAAACTGTCCAAGCTTACCCCTTAGGCTGTTGTTTTTGAGGTTTGATATTCAAGTGCATGCTTGTTACTATACCGGTAGTAATTCACTTTATGAGGGTGGCGCAGTTGGTTACGTGCTCGCCTACCGTGGTGCCCGAAGGCTGGTGCCCTAAGCCCAGTCCTGGGAAGACAGCGGCGCCGTGGGAGATGGGCCTCGGGGTCTGCTTCTGCAAGGCCGGCGACCTGAGAGCCCCGTGGGGCAGTTCACGCCGCACGCGTGCATCTGCCACGAGCCAGAAACAGTTTGACGGCAGCTGGCAGTCAAGAAGAAAGCCTGGCGGCAGAGCGGTGGGGCAGTGGGCTGCTAACTGCCAGGTCAGCAGTTTGAAACCACCATCCGCTCCTCGAGAGGCAGATGGACCTCTGCAGTCCTGGGAAGAGTCGCAGCCGCAGAAACGCACAGGGGCAGTCCTTTGCCGTCCCACTGCGACACGGAGTCGGAATCCACGGGAAGGCGGGAGTCCGAGGACAGCCACGCGCCATCGGTTCTGATTTTGTAAACTTTCATCACGTTCTTCTTAGCTGCGGCCCTTTCAGATGAGCCACCAGTACGACCACAACAAATAGATTGATATAGACGCTTTCACACCTTTTTGGTCAGTTAATTCTGAAGAACTGAAGCCAGGGACATCTCTACCCCTCCGTAATGTCTAGCCTGGTAATTGTTCCAGAAACATCTTTGACTGCTTGAGTCTCAAAAGCATTTCTTACACGTGTACCTGTTTATTTGCTCGTTGTGTTTACGTTTGCACAATATATGCTACCCAGAGTGGCGACTTTCCTTCCCCCTTTGATTCTGAGGACAGGCCGCAGCCTCAGAAGGAAGGCTCTGCTGTCCTTTCTCAGGGCTGTTTTCTTTTGCAGAGGAATGGCTTCTCGTGGGAACCAAGCAAGGACACCTTCTTCTCTACAGGATCCGCAAGGATGTCGGTAAGTGAAACACTTTCCAGAAAGAAGTGGCTTACTACTGATACATTAAAAAAAAAAAAAAAAAAGTTTTAGTCACTGACTCGTCCCTGCTATGAAATCACTGATTTCAGCACCATTGAAAGAGCCATTGTGAGGGAGGGGCAGCTCTGGGGAGCTGAGAAGTTTGTAAGCATCTCCAGGGTGTTATCTTTTACCCCCCAACTGCCTGCCCCTCCCATCTGCGAGGGGAGACCACATGCTTCCTCCTTCAGGAGTTTAGAGACTCGCTGCCCGTAAAAACCTCCCCAAACCGCTACTGATGGGACTTGCATGCCTGTGTGGGTGGCACGGCAAGGTAGGTAAAAGGGGACCGTTGATCGTGAGGGAGTAGTGAGTCGCATATTGCGCAGCTGCTCTCAAGGCCAGCGGTTCGAAACCCGCCATGCGCTCCTCGGGAGGAAGATGAGGCTCTCCACTGCCGTGAAGAGTTACAGTCTCAGACACCTGAAGGGGCAGTTCTGCCCTGTCCTGGGGGTGGGGCGTGGGGGGTGGGGTCACTGAGTTAGACTCAGGTGTAGATGGCAGTGGGTTGGTTGGTTTTTGAGTTCACGTGAGATGACTTGGCTTTGGGGTCCCGCTGCACTTCCCCCTGGCCCTGTGACTGACCATGGGCCCTTCCCAGTGCCAGCTTCCCCTTCTCCAGACACAGTCTGTGGAGTGAGATAAGATTCACTAATCAAATATGACCTTGGCAGCAATAGCATAGAGTCGTCGGTGGAAAGGTTTTGAATTTATGGAAGAGTATTGCCTAGTGAGCATTAAAAGGATCTCACTCTTTTTTCCCCCTTCTATGCTCATTTTACAGAAAAAACAATATGCTTGGATATTATGCCCGGGAGCCCCGGGGTCTGTCAGAACCTGCTGTGAATGCCAGAGTAGATGACTAGTTGGCAGTGGGGGAACAGAGCATATTACTCGTGCAGATGGGAAAGAGGAAGAAGCCTCGATCAGTTTCTAGTGGTGGGGAGGAGACATCAGAACAAAATAGAGGGCGTACTTAAGTTCTTACGTTTTCCTTTAAATCAGGGATCAGAAAATTTATCTTGAGAAGGGCCAAATAATAAATCTGTAGGCTTTGGCGGCCACACAATCTTTGTTGCAACTACTGGACTCTTCCTTTGAGGCAGGAAAGCAGCCATCACCACGATCTAAATGATGGGTGTGCTGTGTTTCAATAAAGCTTTATTTACAAAATAGGCAGAGGGTGCTGTAAAGTTTATTTGGACGGGAAACAGAACCGGAGACCCAAGTGGAAGTTTTATGACAGGCTTTATTCGGGAAGCTTGCGGGCGGGTTTGGCAGCCGGGGGGGGGGGGGGGGGGGGGGGGGGGGGGGGGGGGGGGGGGGGGGGGGGCGAAGGGGGGGAAGGAGCTGACGAAACTGCACCAAGGGAACAAAAGGAAGAGTTTTTATACCCCCCTGACAAGTGTAGCTGTTAGTCTTCAAGGGAAGGGGGTGCGTAGTTTGATCTGTCACTTCTCACACATCACCCAGCCTTTGGGCAGTTGGCTGTATCAGATCATTGTTACTCAGAGGAGGTCAGGGAATGGGTTGGGTAAACATTCCTCGGGAGAAGGTCAGAGTAGCTTAACCTTTGGGAGGATGGTGCTGGTATATCTTTTAGAGACAGGCAGCTATCTGGATTCCGGACACAGAGGGTGAAGCAGAGTTTAAGCGCGGGGAGGGGTTGACAGGAATGAGCTCTGAGATGGGGTGCTGCATCTAAAATGGAGTCCCTTGTGCCAAGACCAGACAGGTGCGATTTAGTCATTGGCTCATCAGGTCCAGCTTCACATTCCCGGTTCTGAGAGCCAGAATATTTGTATTCTGGGATCTCTATCCAGGCTGTGATTTTAAAACTAAGCTGAGTTTTATTTTATTCTCCATTCAACTTCTTTGTGACTCTTCCTTGTGGGACAAGGACACCAGACTAAGATTCTCTGTTCTGTACTCCTCATAGAGAATTTGTTTGTTTGTGCCAACACATATGAAGGGCACAAGTAGAAGGCCTTTCCAGATAGATTATTTCTGCCTTGAACTGGCCGCAGTCTCAGTGTTCGGGGTGGTTGGCTGGTTTAACATGAAGTAAAAGCCACTTCCCTGGTGGTTCTCTGGAGCACGGCCGTGGCAAACCTGGGTGCTGGGCCCAGCGGAGCTTAATGACGCAGCGCACATGGGGCAGCTGCTTCCATTTCAGGGTGATGTCTCCGGAGCTTATAGGTAGGCGTGTGAGGAATGGATGCAGGTTGTCAGCCAGCAGCAGCAAGGCGCCACTTATCTCCCTCAGCCAGTACAGACACACATACACACACAGCATCTTCCCTGTCCCTGTGCAATCTAGGAGGAACAGGCTTCATGGTTGTTGGAAAGCACCCTTTTAACATGCAAGCGCCCGAAGATAAGGTCCTCGCCCCCGTCGGGGTTTTCTTCCTGAGCAACACGACTGAGCGCCAGTGGGTGTCAACAGGTGCATTTGAGAGAACCTGGTGCTCTAAGCTGGAATCTGGTCGCCTCCCATCCATGCAACAGTTTGTTGGCAATGGGATGAAGCTCCGCGTGTGCAAAGATTCAGTCCCACCTCAGCGGTCAGGGCCCCACCCATCAGCCCAGGGAACTCTCGTACAGTAAGGGAGTTTTGCAAGAGCAGCTTGACTCGTAAGCATGGGACTGGTAACCGCAGAGTCAGAAGTTCAAGCCTACCCGCACTCTGCGGGAGAGAGTTGAAGCTGTCTGCTCTCTGCAAGATTTCCAGCCTCAGACACCCTGTACAGACAAGGTGACCAGGAGTCAGAATCAGCTCAACGGCAGTGGCCTGCTGGGCCTGGGATGGAAGTAGCATTACTGCAGGCCAGGTGCTTTCTGGGCAGGCTCATACCACTTAAGAAACCTTAACATAAGACAGTTTTTCAGTGCTGGGACTCTCTTGGGTTCTACATGTCCCTGAAGTGCAGTAATTGTCTCATTTTTTATTAATTCTGCCAACTAAAAGTAAATATTACTCCTTGTAACTTTTTGTTAATCCTATTTGAAGAGGTGATAACTTCAATTACCATTTCATTTTTTCCCAAGTTGTCTGCTCAATCTTATGATTTTTTAAAATGCCTAATCTTATGATTTTATATGGAATTTTCTTCTTTTTTTTTTTCGTAACTGGCATCTTAAGGATTTGTTTGGAGATCAGTACAGAGATTATGAGCAATTTGTACACAATTCTTAATGCATGTACCAAAACCCCAAAGTGGCATGTAGGTACAAAATTGTTTGTAAATTCCAGTGACTTTTCAGCTTTAAATTTGGAGGTGATTTTTTAAAGAAGAGATTATCAAGGATGGAGTTTTCTTTATTTTTTTCCGTTTTGTTTTTTATTAATTATTTTATTGGGGGTTCTTACAGATCTTATCACAATCCTTACATCCATCCACTGTGTCAAGCACATTTGTACATATGTTGCCATCATCATTCTCAAAACATTTTCTTTCTTTTTTTAAAATTTAAAAATAGATGGTGTGGGAAAGATAGCTGTAATCACCGAATGCTGTATAAAACTTGATCAGACATCTCTAATGTAATGTTTGGTCTACTGTTTGGTCATGTCCAATGTATTTAGGTTTCAAAACACTGCGGCCCATGAACAGTATGGGAGACTATGGGGAGAATCCTATAACCAGAGCATTCTACCAATTGGGGTGTATGTCTCAACTGAGTTTTAGATCCTATTGTGTAGTTCAAGTGTCTTGCCTTGACTACTCTCATGAATTGATTATCTGGGCCTTTATTTTACCTAAATAAAAAAAGCTAAGCAGATGTAAGTTAAATTAAAGTTTTCTTTTAAAAATTGCCTGTATTACCTCTGTGGCACAGGATTGAAAGCCAAGCTATGAAACAGGAATCTTTTGATACAGGAGAGCCCTCAAGCCGGGTCTAGTCAGTGTTAACGGATTTGGAACACTGGCCATTTTGCCCTATGATCAGTTCACATGTGACTTCTGACCAGCGAGTGCAGCTCAGTTGCTAGGCGTTAGCCGTGCAAACCTACTTTAGGGTGATGTCAAGTTTTAGTTCGAGAAGCTCCCCTTCGCCCTTTCCCCGTAGAGAACAGCTCCCTCGTGGTCCAGCCCTGGCCCCGTATGTAGCCGAAAAAGACCCGGGACCTCCTGAGTCAGCTCCAGAACCAAGGCCGTTTCTAATCGGAGACAGGCCAAGGCAGATAAAGATGCAGCCACATCGCCCGCCCCGGCAGAGGGAGATGGGTGTAGGTGTCGTGGAAAACTGGGCTGCAGGGACCTGGGCTCTGGTCTGAGGAGCCACCTCCCTGCAAGGGAAGCACCCTTCCCTCCCAAGCACTTGTGCCGTGCACGGTGACAGGGAGTCGATGGCTCTCCACGTCGGCTCTCCATGTCCCGTGGCTTGGAGAAAAGCAGTCCTGTGATTGCATTGTGAGCCAACTTGTCACCTCGTTTTTTATGGCTTACCATATCTGCTTGAAAAAACAACAAAGGACCCTTTTTTCTCAGTCTTGGGTACTTGGCATATGTTTTCTCCAAAAGAAGAACCCCTGTGGTGTGGTGGTGTTAAAGCTTAGCTCAGCTGCCGACCTAAAGTTCTATGTGGTTCGAAACCACAGGCCACCGAGAAAGCAGGCTGCAGCCACGGAAATGCTGTGGGGGCAGTGCTGCTCCCGCCTACAGGCTGTGACCGCACAACGGCAGCGAGCTTTGGGGGCCTTTGGTTTCTCAAAAGTGAACACAGGGAAGCTTCATTCCTTCGAATGACAGAGAAGGGGACAGAGAAGATCTTTCCCTCGGGATCATGGTGAAAGTGACAGAAATAGACATTTTTAAACCCAGTGCCCAGTGGTGGCTTGAGTTAGAGATGGTGGCTGCTCCCATGACAGCTGTTCTCTTTCTAGCTGTGGGGTGCCTTTTGAGGCTGAGTATTGTTTGCCATCCCCAGCCAGGCTAGCTACCCATGGTTTTTCGGTCTGTAATGTCTCTACCCTTTTTTTGCAACAGTGCCGGCAGACGTAGCTTCACCCGACAGCGGCAGTAAGTGTAGATGGGTCATTCTGGGGACGTGCTGTGCTCCGGCCCAGCTATGTAGCGTGGCTGCTGGGGTTTAGCTGGTTCTGAGCGGTAGATGCTTTGGGCTGGGTTTCATCGCTCGGGCTCTTGCATTTTGGACTCACCTGTTTACTCCTCTCTGGGGGGCACTTTCCCAAGACACTTTCTGTTTGAGCCACAAGCACCTTGCAGTTCACTTCTGTGGCGTGATCCTTGTTGCTGTTGCCAAGGCGAGGTGCCTGGAAGCCTTTTCTTTTTTTTGGGTGGGGGGCATCACTGCCCTCTGGTGGCTGTGGGAGCTACCCAGCGCTACTCCTGAGAGCCGCCGCTGGATTTGACCCTCGAAGCCCGCGGGCTGCAGTCCCGCACTCCACCACTTACACCACCGGGGCTCAGCCCACCTGGAAGCCTTTTCTAAAGGGTGGATAGAAAGTAGCCTGCAAGGCTTAGTCAAGAGAGGCGGCTGGCATAGAGGGGTACTTCGAGTCTTGTAGGATTATAATGTAGAGTAGCCTTTTGTTTTTGTCTCCGTTTTCATATGTATATGTTTGGAACCATGACTATTCACTTCTTTTCCATAGGTTGCAACAGGTTTGAAGTGACGCTGGAGAAATCCAATAAGAATTTCTCCAAAAAGATCCAGCAGGTAGGTGGTTGCTAGAAGAATCTGTGACTGACTCGTGGGAGGCCCTGCCCGGGCTGGCACTCTGGTTATGCTGGTGAATAACTGAACCCGCCGCTTTCCGGTCTCTGTCCGTACAACCAGGGGCCCGAGATCCTCTCAGACGAGCGGAAATTGTAATCCTGGGTAAAAATAAGACAAATTTCTGCGATTGGCTTCGCTCCTTCGTCCACTTGTGGTACTCTAGTGAAAAGAACGTTTGCTAAACCTTGTCAGACATGTTTAAATGAGAAGAATGATTTGCTCTTTTCCAGATCCATGTGGTCTCCCAGTTTAAGATTCTGGTCAGCTTGTTAGGTAAGAAAAGGGGTGCATATGTATTTTATGTATATTAAAAAAAAAGAATGTGCTGTGACCCAATCAACCCTCTCATCGTTGATTTGATAGCTGTTGTTGAACAAATGAACTGACAGGCCCAGAGCAGCTCCAGCCAGAGTCCTGGGAAATAAAGATGGCAACAGCTCCCATGTCCAGGGAGTGTCCATTTAGTCATTCACTCGTTCGTTTAGTCACTAAATTGTCAACTATTTATTGAGCACTGTGCGATTGAGCACTGTGCGAAGCCTGAACTGGGCATAAGGAACACCAGTGGAGCGAGACCTGGCTTCTAACTTTGAAGGATCCAATCTCATTATGAAGATGGGAATGCCAAAAAGTCATCATCCTCCATTGTCGGAAGTTTCCGTGGAAATCTACCGCAGGATGGAGCGGCCCACTGCTTAGTGGGTGACCAGAGTTTGGGCAGCAGGGAGGGGGAGGCGGAGAGAACCCCTTGAGCAGAGTCCCTGCCATGCAGCTGTGCATGGTAAGCAGTCCCTGCTGGGCAGGCCCGAGGTTGGTGATGGAGGATGGTGAAATGCCAGGTGAGGGGGCAAATCTGGGCCAGGCTGTTAGGACCTTGTTGGTCGAGCTGCGGTTTCCAAGGAGGGAGCGGGTGAGGCCTTGACAAGCGGTAAAGCAGGCACTTGCCTCGCTGTCTGTCATCTTTCCTCGTTCCAGGAGTGTTTCAGGTCACTAAGTCTCCTTGACTGAAAGGCAGCGGGCCTCAGTGAAATGATTTCACTTTCTGAGAAAAGGCAGTCATGACAGGGGTTTGTACACGATCCACAGGTGATTTCCTTTTTCTTACTAGAGCCCCCTAAAGTGAGTATCTTTCAAGGCCGTTTCTTGTTGCATCACAAACTCTTCAAACTTGAGGGCGAGGTGTAAGATTGTTTTGTAAACGAAAGAGTTGTTTTCCTGTGATTCTCTCAGATTTTTTTTTTTTGGAGGGCATCACTGCTCTCCGGTGGAGGGAGTAGGAGGCCCAGCCCCACTGCTGGAACTGAACCTCTGTCGCAGTGGGCCGCAGTCCCGCGCACAACCACTACCCTACTGGGGCTCAGCCCTCTCTCAGATTTTTAAGGAGCAGAATATTCAGGCTCCGAGTGGCTTGTGAAGTGTTCTGGACTGGCAGGAGACTGAGACTGATGGTGCACCTCCAACCAACATCTGCCGTTCCCGTTCTCAACCTGTGGGTCCCGACCCCTTGGGGGTTGAAGCTCCCTTTCACAGGAATCGCCTGATTCCTAACTAGCAAAATGACAGTGATGAAATAGCTATGAAAATGATCTTATGGTTGAGGGGGCGGGTCGCCACCACATGGGGAACTGTATGAAAGGGTCGAGGCATGAGGAAGGTTGAGAACCACTGGTCTAGATGTTACAGTTATTTGTATTTGCTGTCACCTTTACCTTTTGTCATACAAGTGGCCGTGCTAGAGAAGGGTGATCCTTTACGGTGACGATTTGCCTTCTTCCGAACAGAAAATAACATTTATGTCCATGACCTGTTGACATTCCAACAAATCACCACAGTGTCAAAGGCAAAGGGGGCGTCGCTGTTCACCTGTGACCTCCAGGTAAGTGTCGGCAGGGCGAAAGGTCTTCCCGCTTTCACCAACACTGTCTGTTCTGGCCGATTCCTGCTCTTCGCTGAGAAGCGTGAGCCAGACCATCCGAACCCAGCAGAGTCCCCACGCGGTGCCCTTGGCTTTGGACTGTTGAAACGTCCTCTGATCTGAAGTTGAGCCGCTGCATTCACCCTGACCTCCAGTGTGAGCAGCGCGTGTCCGCAGAGCAGGAGCCCCTGGCCCAGGGTCAGAACCCTTGCCGAGGACAGGCCCCCGTGCAGAATCAAGGCTCACAACCTGAGAAGCATGGCGAGCGGGCAGTCTAACGGGCCCTCGCTCCAACCGCCGGACCGTGGTCTTTGTCTTCAGCTTGCTGTCACTCCTCTTAAAAAAAACACCATTCCTTCTTTTTGCCAGTTCTTCATCCTTGTTGGTGACAAAATCTTCTTGCTCCTCCCGCTCAGTCCAGGGCACGCTGCAGCCTGTGTGGGTGGCACTATGCTGCTGTATGTGGAAGCAGGTTCTTTCCCTCCACTTTGTAAAAAAATCTGATGTCAGCGAACCAGCCTCTAACATATCATCACGGGTCCATTAGGCACAATTGTCCAGCGATAATTAGAGATTATAGTAAAGTCATAGAAAATGTGAGAGATAGAAATCATGGAGTCAGACACATTTCATGGGTGCATGCTCACCTCAGCCCTGCTTGGTCATCCACGTGGAGAGAGAGAGAGAGAGAGAGAGAGAGAGCAGGAGGAGGAGAGGGCATGGGGAAAGGGAACAGGGAGGAGAGGGAGAGGAGTAGGGGGAGGAGAGGCAGTTGAGAGAGAGCCCCTTTATTCTGACCAAGCCTTATAGATCATTTGGGGACATGCAAGGCCCCTAATTACAGGCAAGGGCATACGTCACAGGAAAGGGTTATTTGTTAGGTTATTCATCAATGTGAGGGATGATCTAGGGGCACACACGTAATAGGAATGAGAGGTATTGGGGTCCCCATGTGACAAGGGCGGACCCCAGATTCATGGTGGGGGCCTGACCTTGATTGCCTTTGGGCTGGAGACTTGACTTACCCAAAGCTTTCAGGGGAAGTGACCCATTGTCCTAACAGCAGGGAGTCAGCCCTATCTTTTGTGGGAGAGGCAAGGCCTCTGGATATCTGACGCCTTTAGGGAGACTAGCTAAGCTTCTTACCTCGCACCAGCTGCTGGCAAATAGATGCTACTATTTGCCTAATATTTTGGAGGAGATATAACTGTGATAAAGTGCTATATTTTTCCAATAATCTGGGACATGACTCTTTCTTTAATGTCAGAGATAGTTTTCTGTAAATTCCATTTAAAAAATATCATTTTATTGAGGACTCTTACATCACTTATCACAATCCATACATCAATTGTGTCAAGCACATTTGTACATAGGTTGCCATCATCATTTTCTGAACATTTACTTTCTATTTCAGCCCTTGGTCACTAGCTCCTTTTCCCCTTCTCCCCCATCCCATCCTCATGACCCCTTGATAGATGATAAATTTTTATTGTTTTCAAATCTTACTCCAGCTAGTGTTTCCCTTCACCCACGTTTCTGATGTCGGGCGGGGTGGGGTGGGGTGGGGTGACGTTATGTGTCGATCATTGCGATAGGCTCCCCCGTCCTCCCCTCCTTTTTGAAGGGAGTTCTGTGGTGCAGGCCTGCCCCTCTGGGTATGGATGTGCTCGTATCCTTGGCTGACAGGCTATGGGGAGGAGAGGTGGCCCCAGCCAGGTGTTTCTGAGTCCAAGTTACAGAGGGCTTCACATCAGGAGCCATATAGAGGGAGAGCCCCTCTGGCAGCCCTGATTGGGGGTGGAGCGAGTGCCTGTGCTCATTGGTTGTGGGTGTCTCTTTGCAGCACAGAGAGACTGGCGAGGAGGTGCTGCGGATGTGTGTGGCAGTGAAGAAGAAGCTGCAGCTCTATTTCTGGAAGGACAGAGAATTTCATGAATTGCAGGTAAAGCCCACTGTGGCCTGGCCTGTGGGTGGGGGTGGGAGCTGCTGCTATGATTAGCCCTACAGTTTGAAAGACTTCCTGTTGAGTTGAGCACCCCAGTCTTGTAGTTCTACCCCAGTGGCTACTCTGGCAAGAAATAGAGCCTCTTGGCCAGGTCTTCTGATCCTCGGGAGCTAGGGGTACGAGTCCACCGTTTCCATCTGGAGTGGTTTAGTTTAAATAGCCACCTACCTCTCCAAGCCTACATTTCTGTGTAGCCTGCATATCTTATCTTTATTTTGGGAAGTTGCCCAACCTTAGACTATCATGAGGGGGGTACCGAATTTACAGAATGGGAGATAATAATGTGATGGTCATGATTTTTTTTTCTTTCAATATCTTTGAACTCCTGTTTCTTTCTTTAGGGGGACTTTAGTGTATCAGATGTGCCCAAGTCCATGGCTTGGTGTGAAAACGCTATCTGTGTGGGTTTCAAGAGAGACTACTACCTAATACGGGTAAAGCATTATGGTTTTCCAAGCATCACCACTTGACCTTGAGGAAGACAGTTGTGAATTTTTCTTGGGGAGATGACTCTGTGCTTCCAAACTGTAGATCAAGAGACCATCTTTTTTGTTGTTGTTGTTGTTGTTTTAGGGCATCACTGCCCTCTGGGGTGGAAGTAGGAGGCCCAGCCTTTGCTCCATGGAGCTGGAATCGAACCTCCATCCCAGTGGGTCGCAGTCCCGCACTCAATCACTACGCCACCAGGGCTCAGCCCAAGAGACCATCTTAAGTAGGGCTTTTGGTGTAACACAGTTATGCTTGTTTGTATTTTTAATAATTTTTCAAACTGTCAACTTTTCCACAAAGATATCTGTGTGACTTAAGCCAGGGCAGAGTCAACTCTCAATTCTCTACCTAAAGAATTTTCCAGGTTGTGTATCTAATTCTTGGGAAAGATTTGACTCAAGACTTTTTGGCAACTGTCTAACAGACTCAGGCTGCTGCCTGAGTCTTCGGTGTTCAGGAATTTTAAGCTAATTTTAGTATTAAGTATTAGTTTAAAAAATTATTTTAGGACTGAGCCCTGGTGGCGTAGTGGTTGAGTGTGGGACTGCGGCCCACTGGGTTGGAGGTTCAAATCCAGCAGTGGCTCTCGGGAGCAGGGCTGGGCCTCCTACTCCCACCACCAGAGGGTAGTGATGCCACCCCAAAAAACAAAAAAATTATTTTAACTATCTTGTGTTTAATTTTATTGCAAAAGCTACATGTGTTTAGAAACATAAGACTTCTGGATAAGCATAAAAGAAGTTCAAATCATTTATCATTCCTCTTTTCACAGATAATCACTGTTACCCCTTTGCTATATGTAGCCTTCTGCCCCATTTACAAACTATCATGTTACACACCTTGCTTGAGAACTTGCGTTCTTCTGAACATGTGTGGTACATATCTTTCTAGGACATGAAGCTGGTTTCCCTGATTTGCATATAAGAACACATTTTTACTCTAATACGAATAGCTAGAGAAGATTGATAGACCAGTTATTCTATCGACTAGTCTAACTCTTTTAGCTCCCTACCTCTCACTCACCCCAGCCAAAGGAGGCCGTTCTGGACGACTTTCTTCTCACCTCCCTGCTATTCTGGCCCACGAGGGTCACTGTGGTTCTCCCCCACAAACCATAATATCCTGACTTTCAGAGCTCATCAATATGCTTGTTCCATCTTGCTTACTGCCAGACTCTCTGGACTTCTGTCATCCATGGGGTTCTAAAGGGATCACTGATATGCACGGACTGAATAGGAAGTAGGCATGTCAGTGCTGAAGGAGGCGACAAGGGTGGGGGGCAAGCCTGGGCCAGAATTCAGAGGCTAGGGACTCACCCCTCCTGCGACCCAGATGACTGCCCTCACAGACTTGAGGCTGGCGCTTTCTGTGAGTGGGAAATCTCTCCTGAGCATAATGTACTTGAGCCTCACCCTGCCAGCAGCTTCTTCCTTTTCCTGGCTGCGTGGAATTCCCAGTGTGGACACACCACAGCTCGTGCATCCATTCGTTGAAAGAACAAAGTATTCCCAAGTTTCAGCAATCAGAGATAAAACTCCTGCACACATTCACACACACGAGAGCACAAATGTTCATTTCTTACAGGCAAGTGGCTCATCTCAGATTCTCCACTTTATGAGGAACCGGCCCTCCGTAAACACAGTGGCTGGGTCATTTCGTGTTTCCCCCGGCAGCATCTGGCGAGCTCCAGCTGCCTCGCAGGCCCCTTGGGGTTGTCCGTTTCCAGGCTAGATGCCTTTCTCTGTGTTCGAGCCAAAGGGAGCTGGACCTACCGTTTGATAACCGATTCTGCGCTGCTGCTCCTACCCGCTCTCCTTGTGCTGGTCAACGAGCATCCGGGGCTTCTCCGGCTCTTGGATTTTGTCGGGGTTTCTCTCCTCCCACCAGGGGATGCCAAGTCACTGGTTTCATGTCTTCCTGTAGGTGGATGGAAAGGGATCCATCAAAGAGCTCTTTCCAACAGGAAAACAGCTGGAGCCCTTAGTTGCCCCCCTGGCCGACGGCAAGGTGGCCGTGGGTCAGGACGACCTCACCGTGGTGCTCAACGAGGAGGGGGTGTGCACGCAGAAGTGCGCCCTGAACTGGACGGACATACCGGTGGCCATGGGTGAGGACCCCCAGTGTGGCTGGGGCCCCCTGGGACTCGGGGCTCGACGAGTCTGAAGGGCGGAAGCCCCCCTGGCAGACCGGGCTTGGGGTGCGTCATTTGCTCTCAGTTGCCCTTTGCATAAGTAGCCGAGGGCGGGCACGTTTTAAAAATCAGAGCACCATGGTTTGTGTGGGAAATCCAGTGTATTGCTGGGCTGGGGCGGGGAAGACGCGGAGTGAAAATGTGCAGGGCAGCACAGGGCCCTCCTCGAAGCTTCTTCAGGAGCCGCTGGGCGCCTGGGCTGCCCTGCACACCGGGTCGCCGTTTTCACGGTGTCTCCCCCTCCACCCCCGCTGACCCCACCCACGACCGACCGACTCCTCTTCCCTTATGTTCGCGAGTGACTGTCGAGGGAGGCTTCCACCTCGGAAAGTAGACTCTTCCCCGCCTGCTTTTCAAGATTCCACTGGCAAGCAGTGGGAAATCCCTTTCTTCCTCCCTGGCACATAACTCAGCAAGGGCAGCCGCCTGCCGCCGTGATCCTTGTTGCCAGAGTTGTCTTTGTCGCTAACTCAGCGGGGCAAGCTGCCCGCGGGTGCCCGCCTCTCCTCCTTACCCCCACCGCAGGCTGCCCAGGCTGCGTGGGTACTTTGTGGAACCTTGTGGCCGCCTCGCAGTCAGGCGTTTCCGGTCAGGAGCGTGAGCGTGCAGGGGGGTCAGGACCGTAGACTGGCTTCCTGTCTTTAAGGACTGAAGCTGGGGGGGTGGGGGGGGGGGGAGACAGGTCAAGGCTGGCATCGTGGGGAAAGGTGCGCACTCAGACACCGCCACAGCAGGTGCAGCAGCGCTCCACCCGTCCACACGCCAGAAGTTCATAGTCCACGGAGTTCGGGGGCATTTCCCGGTGTAAGTAAGATCAGACTTGGCCAGGCAGGGAGTTTGAGAGCCAGCCTGGGGAAACCTCCTTTTCAGTGGAGGCCCAGAGGACGGCTTGCAGAATGAGCAGACAACGCAGAAGACATGCTGCTTCCTGAGAGGCCCAGGAGGAGACCGACAGCACTGGAACAGGGCTCTGAGTGATGGAGGACTACAATCAGCCGGTGTCCTCCGCCCACGAGACCCGTGGATTTCTAACTGGTGCCAGGATGGTTAAGACGAGTAGAAGACCATGAGCAAAAGACTAGTGTCTTCTGAGCCCCCAAGGGGGGCTCATGGCTGCGGGAGATGGTTCCGGAGTGGGCAGGGACCTGGTTTCCCTGGGCTTCAGCCAAGCGCCGGGAGAGACTGGACAAAGGAGCATGCAAGACGCTCCACATAGGTCTCTGGTCCTCCAGTGAGGGAGTTCCTGTCGTAGTGTCTGGGTCCCTGGAGCATGTGTCTCAACAGGGCCCCCCTGCACCGACCACGGGAGGCGAGTTTCTCCCGGTAAGGGAGTGGGTCAGCTTCGGAGAGGCAGAGGACTCCATATTATGACTGTGTAGTGTGTTCACCCCCCACCTGTGGACATTTCTGCTCTGACCCTTGCCGTGTGGCCGGGCTCCGGGCTGCTCGCTGCCCACCTCTGCCCCTTCACACTGCTGCCCTCTCCTTTCTCCTCGGCTTGGACTGGCCCGCTCATGTGACCAGGCCTTGCCTGGTGGCATTTCCTCTGGAAAATCCTGTCTGACCTTCAGGCCGAATGAGTAGTCACTTCCCACTCTGCATCTCCAGAGTCCTCTCGGGTGTCCCCTCCTGGCACCCCCGCCCTGCCCTTCCCCCACCGCCTGTGCTCCACTTCGGAGTCTTGCTGCCTGAACCACACTCACCCCAGTCAGGGGTTGAGAGTGCTGCTGAGAAGATGAGTGGCTGTCCCCGGCAGGCCATCCTGAGGGCGTGAAAGAGGACAGCCAAGGAGCCCAGCTGTTGTCCAGAGAGCCGGGGAGCCCCGACATCTGAGGCGCTGCACCAGCCAGGAGGGCTCCGGGGGGCGGGGGGGGGTACCGCTGTCACGAAAAGCCCTTTCTGAGTGAGCCAGAGGATGCAGGAGAGAGATGCGGCGTGTTTAAACAAGGTCACACTAAGGAAAACTACCAGCTGTTCAAGATGAGACCAGCCCCCCTAACCCCCAAAAGGAGAGAAAAAAACACCTAAAGGTGAAACGCCAAGGTTTTGATTTATTTATGTCTTTTTCATCATGTGAAAACCATTCACACTGGTGGAAATTCTGTCTAGATGACCGTGTCCTCATTTCTGAGTTCCTGTGTAGTTTTGAAACTCCCCTTTACCTATATTTTTAAGAGCATAAAGTGCAAAGGTGAAAGAAATTTCATTTTCCCTCCCAATTTAACAACTTCTACCTGCATCATTTAGTACCATTGATTACCCTGTTCACGATCAATGGCCGTTATCGATTATCCCACTACCATCAACAAAACTCCCCCTCCTTCACCCAATGGTAACCTCTGCTCAAGTTTGGTTGCTTTTTTGTCAAAAAGAGTTTTTGCTGGGAAATAGATCATTAAGAGGAAAAATTAGAGTAAGTTAACTTCCGTGGGGAAACTCACGGAGGTCTGCTTTGAGATTAGATTTCTGTACGGTAATTCTGCCATCTAGTGGTTGCTTTTCGACCCTGCCCTGACAGACTACGGAATAGAGCCATAGACACCCCAGCTGTCCACAGGGTCGCTGTGAGCTGGAACCCGTGATTGAGCGATGGCAGTGAGTTTGGAGCCATAGAAAATACTCCCCTTGTTAAGTTGGCGAAATCATCGTTAATGTATCCTACAGACAACGAAGTACAGTTCTGGGGTCATTGTGAAGCAAACCATCTTCGTTCAGGATTATTCTGAGCCTTTGCTTATTTTCTCGGTTCCCTTCACGTTAATTCTCCTTAACCACCAAGAAGGGCAAGCAGGGGACCTGTTGCTGCCGACTGATTCTGCGCCGCGGCCACCCTGCGGGACAGAGTGAAACGGCCCCTGGGGTTCCCAGTGTCCGGCCGAGTGGCGGCTGCTAGGTTTGAACCTTCGATCTTGCAGTTAGCGGCTGAGCACCTTCGTGCGCTCCCTTTAGTGC
>PVJH01012778.1:0-20120 GCA_004026705.1 Nesogale talazaci
CTGCTCCTACGTTTCCGAGCCTGTAAATCTTCAAAGACAACAGGTAGCCTCACCTTTCTCCCAGGGAGAGATTTGTGCGTGTGAACCGTCAACTTTTCAGTGAGCAGCGGGCTACTCGGCCTAACCCACGACACCTCGGTCCCCGCAGCAGCAGCAGCAGCAACCATGGGCGTGCAGCTTCAAGAATAGGCAGGAAGGGAGGGCTAGCGTAAGGAGTGTCTGCCTGGGATGATTTTGAAGGTCGGGGATTTCGCTGTGATGGGGGTTACATAACATCGTGAACGTAATTAATGTCACTGCACGGAACACTCAACAACACTTCAAGTGACAGCTTTTAGGTCATGTATTCGAGAGGTTTCCAGAATTGCCTGGGAAGTTTCCAAGGTCTGATCCCACTCCTCCATGCTTTTGCAGGAGCAGTTCTACTCTTTCCATAGGGTCCCTATGACTCAAAATTGATGGCAGTATTTTGGGGTTTGGGTTTGGGTTTTTTTGGGGGGGGGAGGGGGTGGACAGTGAGGCTGTCATCTATTACCATCCAAATGGTTAAAAGTGGAGCAGAAATGGAGTGAAGAAGAGAGGGGACCATTTTGCCAGTAGTGACTTTGGCTTTGGTTTTGATTTAAGCTTCATCTTAAGTCTTGCCTCCTGGCAGGACCCCTCTGTGTCTTTTAGGAGTGCAGAGGGTGTGTCATTGGTGGACATTTTGGGGTCAGAAGGCAGGAGGAGGGGGACTGAGCCCCGAATGCCTGTCCAAACTCCCTGAATTCCTCCCTGATTCTAGAATTTCCCTGTTCCTTCGCGTCCAGCCCTTTCTGCCCTTCCTCCCCCAGGGCTGCCCACCGCTGCAGGCTCCTAAAGGTGGAAAACCCTGAGCTTCCCAGAACCCACAGCCCCTTCCTGGAGAGCTGCCCCCTCCAGCCCTTCCTGTGCACAGAGCCCAGTTACCAGGTCAAACCCTGCCACCATGTCCGGGAAGGTCCTGTGAAGGGCCATGGCTACTCGGATGGATGTTCTGATGAGAGATGGGTCCTTGATTCTGAGAGAGAGAAGAGAGAGAAAGAGAGAGAGAGAGAGACAGCAGGCCACAGGTGATGTCAGCCAGCAGCAGGGAGCAGTCACCTCCCGGAGGTTTGATTCTGACTCGGGGGAACCTGTGTGCAAAGCACAACTACCCCCTTGGACTTTACAGTGGTGCGACCTCTGGAAGCAGATCACCAAGCCTAGGGGCGGGTGGGCGGGTTTGCACGTCCAATAGCATGCCTAGCAGTCAGTCTAGTTGGTGCTGCAGTTTTCACCACCCAGAGACTTCGAGCTGCAAGGAGTGACTAGTGAATGGGGGCCTGGGATGCACCCCGTCTGGAGTGACTCCATTTGACTGCCACCACCCAGGGTCTCTAGACATGTCCATGAGGACCAGTTCCTCCTTTGGTGAGCGAAGAAGGCAAGGAAGTCTGTACAGTTTTCTACAGGTGCCTCTGATGATGACTCCTCCCCCACCTCCTCCCCTTCTCTCCCTTCCCAGCCTGTCCTATACCTGCATGTCCTATACTCCCACCTGTGGGTGCATCCATCACGAGCCCCCCCACCCCACCTGTGGTCTGAGTAGATGAGCTTGAGTCCCATGAACTCAGGATGGTCCTTGGCGAATTGCTTGGCCACTTCCTGGTATGTCCGCACGCACCACTCTTGGTCGTGGGTCTTCCCGTTCAGCTCGTACACCTTTGAGGAAGGTATGGGGGTGGGAACCAATGTCAGGGGACGGGAGAGACTCATCCCAACCCCACCCATAGTCTCGAAGGTCAGGGGGGCTTTATGCTTCCCCCATTCAATCCTGGCTGCTTGATGAGGAGCCCTAACCCACCTGCCAGCCGCAGGACGCCCCAGGGATGCCCAAGGCAGGGGTATCTGCCTGTCCTCTTCATTTCTGGGCTCTCGAGGAGCCAGCATGGTGCCTGGTGCACCGTCAAAAACCAGGACACCCGATGCTGTTTAGGTTGATTTGGACCCTTGATGACCCCCTCCGAGCCCTGCCGGGTGTTGGAGCAGAATGGGGCCCACTGAGCCTTCGCATCTCTCCTCACTCCAAACCTGGGCCCATAACAGCCACACAGTGTTGGTTTTGTAGGAATCACTTCAGTGGGGGCTCTTATAACAACCCACATATCCAGTGCACCAAGCATCTTTGTACAAATGTTGCCATCATCAAACATGTTCAAAACATGTTCTTTCCACAGGAGCCCTTGGTATCAGCTGCTCTTTTTTCCCTCCTATCCTTACCCTCCCACCCTCATGACCCTTTGATAAAGTACAATTTATTTTTATATATTACACTGTCTGCTGTCTCCCTTGACCCACATTTCTGTGTTCCTCCCAGGAGGGGTAGCAGGGGGTAATAACATCACTCATGTGATTGGTTTCCCCTTTCTCCTCCTGCCACCCCCCACCCGCCCTTCCACCTACCCACATAGTCTCACTGCTCTCACTCCTGCTCCTGAGGGGCTTATCTGTCCTGGATTCTGTGTGTTGAGAGCTCTGACCTGTACCAGTGTACATGCTCCAGTTTAGCTGAAGTAGTAAGGTAGAACTGGGGTCATGATGGGGGGTGGGGGTGGGGAGGAAACATTAAAGAACTTGAGGACTACCTGCAGAAGAATTCACTTCAGAGGACAGCACTGAAACTGCAGCTCAGGGAGAGGGACAAGTCTGATGAAGGGGGAGGAAGAGAGAGTGGAGCACATCCTGGCCCACCAATCCCTGAGGACAATATTCCCGCTCAGAGTGGACCAAACACAGAGAGGACCACAGGGTCGGCCCCACTAGGAGACACCATGTCCCTCACTGACCCGTAGCCCTACAGGGGACAATACTGGAGACACAGTGTGGGAATTGCACCCGAGCTGACCCCACCACAACAAGGCAAAACACCAAGGGCTTGCAACAGAACAGCAAGGGGAGAAGAACAAGGAAGTCCTGAGGGAGTATTGTGGCAGTCATGTGCTTATCTTAATTTCATGATTGAGATGTGGGGGTGGAGTCTAGCCTGTTCATCTGGAGATCGCCATTGAGTAGCCAATGAGGCCTCTGTGTGGGCATGGCTTTCTCCTGATATGTCTGGAAAATGTCGCAATATTTCCCTCGTGAAGATGAGAAGGTTGTTGGAAGTTAGTCTCAGAGACGATGAATCATGGACAAGACAAGATGGCAGCGTCTGAGAAGCTGAAGGAGCCGGAGCAGAAGCCACACGGCTTTGCCCTGATGGAGCCAGACCTCTGACGCTGGGGTGACCACATGGAGACCTCTGCCAGCAATGAGTTGCTTCAGCCACCACAGGATGCTGTTGATGGACAACGGGACTGACGTTGCCCAGGGGGCATGGGAGAAGGGGACGGGGGGAAGGAAATGGTGTTAACAAACTCAGGGGCAAGGGAATAACAAGTGATCCAAAATCAGTAGTGAGGAGGGATAGGAGGCCTGGTGGGGTTTGAACAAGGATGATGTAACTGAGAGGAATTACTGAAACTTGAATGAAGGAGCTGAGCCCCGGTGGCGTAGTGGTTGTGCGCGGGACTGCGGCCCACTGGGACGGAGGTTCAATTCCAGCAGTGGGACTGCTACTCCCACCACCGGAGAGCAGTGATGCCCAAAAAACAAACAACAAAGGAAGGCATTGATGCCTAAAAAACAACAACAACAACAAAGGGATCAGGATCAAAGAACAGAAAATCAAACCATTGTGAATGGGGGGGAGTGCAGATTGGGGACCCAAAGCCCATGTGGAGGTGAAGCAACATCCCCATACAGAAGGGTTGCAGGGAAATGAACCAGTCAGGGTCAGTGTAGCATTAATGAAACATACAACTTTCCTCTAGTTCTTCAATGTTTCCTTCCCCCCACTATCATGATCCCAATTCTACCTTACAAATCTGGGTAGATCAGAGGAGGTACACTGGTACAGATAGGAACTTGAAACTCAGGGCATGCAGGACAGATGATCCCTTCAGGACGAGTGCTGAGAGTGTCAATACCAGAAGGGTGGGGTAGAAAGAGGGAAGCAATTACAAGGATCTACATATAACCTCCTCCCTGAGTGATGGAGAACAGAAAAGTGGGTGAAGGGAGACATTGAATAGTGTAAGATATGACAAAATAATAATAAATTTAAAATTAGCAAGGATTCATGAGGCAGGGGGAATAGGGAGGGAGGAGGAAAAATGAGGAGCTGACACCAGGGCTCAAGTAGAAAGCAAATGCTTTGAGAATGATGATGGCAACAAATGTACAGATGTGGATTGACACAGTGGATGGATGGATTGTGATATGGGTTGTTCAAGCCCCCAATAAAATGATTTCTAAAAAAACCAGAGGAAAATTGTATTGTATTTGTATTGTGCTTGTTCCTTCCTTGTGGCAGCATCTACCCGATGTAGCAGTAGATAAAATCTACATAAATAAAAACTCTCTGGTATCCTCAAAATTTGGGCCAAAAAGGATGAGAACAACTGTACTGTAACCCAGCCCAACATTGCGACCTGAAAGAGTCACCTGCCCAGCTACCCCAGTGGGATTATGAGCCCCTTGAGTTAATGCAGCTTTTATCTCCCCCTCTTGAACCAGGGTAGGCACTCCATAAATATGCATTAATTTAAGAAGAGTGCTGTCCACATGGTTTTTTGGTGGTTGTTGTTTGTTTGTTTGCTTTAATATCAGGCATATTTCCAGAAGAGGGGTGAATCAATGTGGGGGTGGTGTTTAGAGAAAAGGGGGAAAAAAATCAGCAAGTGATAATTGCCAAAAAGATCTCTGTTTGGTTAATCAAGTATGCAGAAATATGCAAATGATGCATTCAGGATAGGGTGAGGGCTTGCACATGGCAATGGTCTTGAGCCATCAGTCCTGTCAACCCCTTGCTAGTTTCTGGAGAAGGCTAGGATCCCTGACTTCCAGGGCTCCGACCCATTACTGGTTCCCATAGCATGGAGCAGTAGGAGGTCGGAATCTGGCCCCTGGGGCTGCAGCCGCATTTAGAGACTTCCTGTGGCCCTGGCTCCCCACCAAAAGAAAGAGCAGACTGAGCAGGGGAGCCTGGGACAGGCTCTGAAGGCTGGAGAGCATGCCATTTGAAGGAGTGGGGGAAAGTCTGCAACTCCACACGGGCTCCAGGCGTGTGGTGGGACCCTGCGGATGCGGTTAGGGGGGAAGCTGGAGCCTCTGGAGAGCCTTCTCAGTTCAGGTTCCCAGGGAGAGCAGAGCTGTTCCAAATCAAGCCTCCCCCATGAGGCTGTTTCAAGGATCAAATGAGTTCATGTTTGGGAAGTGGTTGCTATTATTAATAATAACCATCTGAGCTATTCTATATCTTTCACCAGATCTCAAACAAAAACAAAACACTACAAACTTGTAGTTGTCTAGGATGATGAGTGGGTAATTCAGAATTCATTATTTATAAATATGGGTAAACAATGGCTCTTTCCATTTGATAAGTCTTGAATCAAGAGCACTTTGAACTCAATTTTGACTAGCTCTGTGTTTAGAGATAGTTTAACTGTGGGGGGGATTACTCAAGCCACATACGAGGTACATACACTGATACATATGTTTCATTGTCTAGGATATCAGGGAATCCTCCATTTTTTTCATGCTGGAAGGAACTGGAGGGAAACTTAGAGGCAAAGACTTATGGTTAGCTTCTACCAAGGCCCCAAGACCACTGTCATTGAGTCAATTCCTACCCACAGCAACCTGACAGGGCAGAATGGAACTGCTGCTTTGGGATTCCAAAGCTGAACATCTTTCTACAGAATGGAAAACCTCACCTTTCTCCCACAGGGTAGCTGCCATGTGGTGACCAGCAACTCCATGTGCAACCCATGGCCTCCCTCAGGCCCTGCTCTAAAACGCTAAAGGTCTCGTTGCCAATGCACTCCATGGAGTCTTGGGTGGTAAAAACCGTTAAAAACTCCACTCCTGGGCTGAGCCCCGGTGGCGTATTGGTTGTGTGCGGGACTGCGGCCCACTGGGATGGAGGTTGGATTCCAGCTCCACGGAGCAAAGGCTGGGCCTCCTACTCCCACCACCTGAGGGCAGTGATGCCAAAAAACAAACAAAAAAGAACTCCACACCTAACCCTGAGGTGGGGAGCACCAGCGTCTGGCGACCTGCTCTGAAAAAGGCCACAGTCTTGAAATCTCGTGGGACTCTGTTTCACCCAGGAAACATGGGGGTGGGGGTGGGGGGCTGGGAAGGGCAACAGCAACTGGGTGCTTTCCCTTGATTGAATGCAACTGACATTGGCTGCTAGAGCATCTTGCATCCTATAAGCACTTACTGAGCTGCAGCAGTAAGCATAGCCACGGGCTATGATGATGGCAACATAGGTACAAACGTGCTTGACACAGTGGATGGGTGGATGGATTATGATAAGAACTATAAGAGTCCCCAATAAAATTATTTTTTTAAAAAGCTTGAGAGAAGCTCCAGTGCAGCCCACAAGATGGAGCACACCAGGGGCCCCCCTGCATTAACGACTCCTTGAAGCCTTAAAGTGCTCTGTTAGGCAGATGTCATTTCCCAGCCAAAGAGTCTGAGGCTTTCACAAGGATCGATATATAACCCCCTCCCAGGGGGATGGACAAAAGAAAAGTTGGTGAAGCGAGACAATGCTCGGTGTAAGACATTTAAAAAAATTATCAAGGGTTCAGGAGGGAGGGAAGGGAGGGGCAAAGGGGGAAAACGAACTGATACCAAGGGCTCAAGAAGAAAGAAAATCTTTTAAAAATGATGATGGCAACATCGGTACAAATGTGCTTGACACTGGATGGATGGATGGATGGATGGATGGATGGATGGATGGATGGATGGATGGATGGATGGTGGTAAGCACTGTAAGAGCCCCCAATAAAATGACTACTTAAAAAAGCTTAAGGAATACAGCCCACCCGACGATGTATTTAAAGGAGGCTGGCCAGCCGAGGGGAGGAGCCTGGTAGCGTAGTGGATACTTGTTGGGCGGCTTAACTGCAAGGTCAGCAGTTTGAAACCAGCAGCTGAGCTCCATGAGAAAGAGGTCTCGGAAACTCTCAGGGGCAGTTCTGCGCAGCGCGCTGGGCGCACTAGCTCCATGGCAGTGAGTTTGGTTTGGGTGGCCATCTGCAGAGGGCCAGTAACCTCTGCCCACCCAGATGCATCCTCCAGTCTAGACACGTCTGAGACGGCACCACGGCACCCTGGCTCAGGATGGGGCGGGGGACATGGCAGAGCTCTGGGGTAGAATCGGGTGCGTGTATACTCCCCAGGGGAGTCTAACGTCAAGCAGGCTCAGGAGCCACCTCATGTCGTGGGTGCAATAGACAAGTAAACCCCACAGTTACAACTTAGCGTCTGTGTGACTCGCCATGGAGAGGGGCCCTGCCTTGGCACTCAGTGCTCTCGCAAAATAACGCTATGAGCACAAAAACACTTCAGCAATAAGTCTGGGGAGAGGGTCAATAAAAGGTCTGCCGACCGCCAAGGAAAAAGCATGAGTGTGTGGTGGTTGAGGTGGTGGTGGTGGAGCTGGGGTGTGAGGGGGTGATGGTGGAGGTGTCGGTAGTGGAGGTGGTGGTGAGAAGGGTAGTAGTGGTGGAGATGGTGGAGGCGGTGGTAGTGGAGGTAACGGAGTGAGTGACGGCAGTGGTGGTGGTGGAGGTGGTGTGGGGGTTGGTGGTGGTGGTGATGGAGGGGGAGGAGGTGGTGATGGTGGATAGAGGTGGTGGTGGTGGAGGGGGTGTAGGGACTGGTGGTGATGGTGATGGAAGTGGAGGGGGAGGAGGTGTGGATGGTGGAGATGGAGATGGTGGTGGTGGTGGTGGTGGTGGTGGTGGCGATGGTGGAGTGTGGGATGGCAAGAAGAAGTGGCAACATCCACAGAAAACGCCTGGGGAGGGCCATGAAGGTCCGCTTTCCCCCCAGAGGAAAGGCGGTCTCCCTCGGAGGGGGCCTGCGGGACAGTGTCCTGTAGCTAATCCTTTGGGTCTGGGAAGAACTCCCACCACAGACTAGCCGGGACCGATCTGGGCCTCAAATTCGGGAGGTGGGGGGAAGGGCCTGGAGCCCTGGAGATAAGACCCGCCTAGCAACTGTTGCTACAGGCAAGTAGCCTTTGTTCTATGGCATTAGTAACACAATAGGAGGCCAGCAGCCAGGATAGTCCATCAACATCATCCCCGGCTCTGAATTAGCCCCTCGGCCTGCAAGGGGGTGGGGGGGTAAAGCGGCTCAGCAAAAGAATTCCAGCGAAGACCGTTTTTAGTTGTTAATGTGTTGATGGCTCCCCTACTCCGGCTAATGGGGGGCATTAAGGCACCGGCTCGACACCGCTAGAAGCCTTTGTTCGGGGGTCAGCCAGAACAAATCGTCAGTCCCATCCCCCTCGGCCTCCACCGGAATCAGCCGTCCCGCCTCGGTCCACCTTCCAGGCAGGGGCGCGGGCTGGGGAGAGGGGTGAGGGAGGGGCGTGGGGAGTGTGGACAGAAGGCGGACGGGGTCCCCACGGGGCGTCGGCCCGCGCCAGAGAAGGGGAAGGGCTGGAACCGGAAGGCCCGCTCCGGCCCCCCTCTCTCGCTGCAGATCAGCTTCCCCAAATGCGTCCCCACCAGGCTCGACGGGAAAGCCGCGGGCCTCACCCCAGCCGCGCCCCAAAGCGTCCCCGCGGTTCCGCGCTGCTGCTCTTCTCCCCGGCCTTCGGGAGCCCCGGGGGCTGCAGCACCGAAGCCGTCCGAACGGGCGGCCCAACGAGGAAGGAAGGTGCCGGGGCGCCCTGGGGCTGCACGCCCCCTTCCTCCACCAGCGAGGACGCAGCTGCCGCGGGACACGGCCCGTGCGCCCAGGGCGCGCCTCCTGGGGGAGCGTGGCCGCCGGGAGGGACCCCGGGAAACTCTGGGCTCCTTAGCGAGCTCACATGCGGGAGAGGGAGAAGCCGGGAGGTGCAAAGGCTTCACGGGTGCTTCGGAAAGATCAAAATGTGACCTGGGCCAGGCCCTGAGCATCAAGGCCCCAGGGGGTCTAACTAGCACGGCCGCTTCCCCACCCACCACCCATCCCCAAAGCCTCCGAGTCAGCGCTCTGGGAGGTCGGGCAAACACTGATGTGCCCGCACGTGTGGGCGCACCGTTCGGTACCCCGCGTGACAGTGTTCAGACTGGGGCCGGTCTGCAGGGCCGCCCCGGCAGCTGGAGGGGCAGCGCTGGCATGTGGGACAGCCCCAGGGAGCGGGCCACAGGAAAGACAAACCCCGAGAAAGACAGGCGGACCCCGAAGCTCGGGGTGCAGAGCGCGAGGGAGGAGGGCTGAAGTGACACAGGAGGAGGCCGCGCGTCCCCAGGGGCAGGCCTCAGGGTGGAGGAAAGCACTAACACTGGGCAGTGGAGTGTTTGTTCTGCCATACTTAGTCCAAGCCCAGTGCCAGCTCATCTCTTTCAGGGAGGGGTCAGACCCCCTCACTTCTGGTAAAAGGAGTCTCCACTTCATCATTTAGCCATGTCCACACTAATCCTTGTGGTGGGCACCATGTAGCTAGCGCAGAAGGGCCAGCAGGAAAGAGAACATCCTTCTGGGACGTGCCACGGTGGCCACGATGGAGTCGGGCATTGGAAGGACTGGGAGGCCGGCACAGGACCAGCGGAGTTCCACATCTGACGACAACAACAAGGTCTTATCTCCTTTGCTCACCATTCTGTTCGGTAGCCAGGATAGGGATCCAGGGGGTGCTGCTTCCATGCCTGTCCAGTCCCCGTCGCGGGGGGTTAGGAAGGAATCAGACCAACATTACCCACCCATGAAGACTAACCGGGCATGCTCACATTCAGGCCCCACGCCAGATGTTTGCTACACCTGGGCGACCCAAAGTAGGCCCAGGCTCATGACCCCTCCCAAGTGGGCTTAATTCAGCCAATGGGGTGGACCAATACTTCCCACCAGGCCTCTCCAGCTTGAGGTTTAAAAGACCCTGGCAGCGGGAAGGCAATCTCTCCTTTGAGCCTGCCCCTCCACGCGCTCGGTCGTGCTGCCATCTCTTGGGCCTCACATCCCCACGCGTGGGCGCGCAGTCCCATGAGGTTGCCCAGTTCGGTGGTGAGCCCAACACGGCTTGCGCTGCTTTGGCACGCTTCCCCCATAGGGAAAGTGACCAGATGTCCCACTTTTTTGTTTTGTTTTGGTTTTTTGGCATCACTGCTCTCTGGTGGTGGGAGTAGGAGGTCCAGCCCCACTGCTGGAATTGAACCTCCGTGCCAGTGGGCTGCAGTCCCGCGCGCAACCACTACGCCACCGGGGCTCAGCCCCCACTTTTTAACAATTTAACAACATCCCGCAGCATTTTAAAATTAAAATAAAAATATTACAATACTATTTTTGCATTCTCTGAACATTTTTTTTAAATTTTTTTTTGGGGGGGCTTCATTGCCCTCAGGTGGTAGGAGTAGGAGGCCCAGCCTTTGCTCCGTGGAGCTGGAATCGAACCTCCATCCCAGTGGGCCGCAGTCCCGCGCACAACCACTACGCCACCAGGGCTCAGCCCTCTCTGAACATTTTTTGTTTTTTGGGGGGGCATCACTGCTCTCCGGTGGTGGGAGTAGGAGGCCCAGCCCCACTGCTGGAATTGAACCTCCATCCCAGTGGGCCGCAGTCCCGCGCACCACCACTACGCCACCGGGGCTCAGCCCCTCTCTGAACATTTTTGTTGCTTCATATAGACCAAATATTTAATTAAGAACCCTCCCACCCCCAGTCAATGGTGTCCCACTTAAAATCTGGTCATTTTACAGGGCATAGCATGTACTCTCTTGTGATGGTAAAACCTGAAATTTCTTCTGTCCTTCAAAAAAACTCACTTGCATTATGAACATGAATTCTTTCTAGTGCAAAGCCCAGAACCGAGGTATTACCCACTCAAGAAACCTAACAATTCCACCACTTAAGAACCCCCACAAATAAAACCCAACCCTCCTGCTGTCCAGTGGATCCCCATGGATGATCGCCCTTTCCTGGGAGTGGCCGCTGGCTATGCTGACCTCACAGGCTACCGATAGCTTCAACTAGGGCTCCTCTAAATAGAAAGAGGAGCCGGAGGCTGCGTGGGTACCTGCCGGGCTGCCAACTGCAAGGACACCAGTTCGAAACCAACCTGCAGCCACTGCTCCTTGGGAGCAAGGTGAGGCTTCCTCCTCCTGCAAGGAGTCCCAGTTCCGGAAACTCACAGGGGCTACTTCTCCCTTGCCCTGTGGAGTGGAGAGGAGCAGGCTTCGGCCTGGTGTGCAATGGCTTTGCTTTGGGGTCTGCTACTTGGAAAGCTAACCTGTCAAACAGATGCAAATGGGGACCCTCCAGGGCCCTGCCTGACCGGAACTCTGGAAGCTCTTAACAGGCCTGAGGAATGGGAAGCATAGAAGGGAAAGGTGGGTTGGTCTGGATTCGAAGAAAAGGGAGAGCGGAGACTTGAGGAGAGTGTCGCTGCCTGCTGAAGGGCAGGGGAGCCCTGGCCCACAAGGGGAATCATGGGTGCTTGGGGCAGAGGCAGTAACGGTTAAAGTGCTCAGCTGACAACCCAGAAATGGGCAGTTCGGACGCAGCAGCTGCTCCTGAGGAGCGCAATGCCATGGTCAGCTTCCCTAAAGATTGACTGTCTCAGAACACCCCCCACCCCCCGAAAACTGTCCTCTGCCCTGTGGGATCCCCATGAGTTAAAATAGACATAGCCATGGACTGGGGCCTGGCATCTTCCTTGCTGGAGCCTGTAAGCAGTTCACACCAATCCAGGGGCCTCGGTGCCAATGCTGAGACCCCATGCACTAGGCACACAGGCCTCTGTGATCCAAAGGCTTTTCGGTTGATTTTCCAAATCCATTGCCCCAAGGCCTTCCTTCTTTTTTTTTCTTTTTAAGGCCTTCCTTCTTGAGCCAGCTCACTCTGGTAGTTCCCCAGAAGCCGGTTGAGCCATCTAACAGAAGCTTCTACAGACAGATGGCTGGTGGCTGTCGCTGGAATCCGCTGGCCAGGAAGCCAACCTTACTGCCCCCAAACCAATCTGAGAGCAATGAAGTCCATGTAAGGGATCTCAGTGGGACAGTTGATCTCAGGTCAATGCTCAAAGCAACCAGCCTTGCCAACAGGGGTGCCTGCCATGAGTTAGAACTGACATAATGGCAGAACATGTGTTTTGGTATATATGTGTGCCTGTGTACATATATGTGTTTGTGTATTTAAATATATATTTTTTAGCCATACAGTTTCCACTGTCTTTATTTTTTTTGGGGGGGGGGCATCACTGCCCTCTGGTGGGAGTGGGAGGCCCAGCCTTGCTGCTGCTGCTGGATTTGGACCACCAAGCCAGTGGGCCGCAATCCTACACTCAACCACTACACCACCGGGGCTCAGCCCCAATGGCAGAACATTTTTAAGTGTAAACCAGCATTAAGATATCATAAGTAGGGGCTGAGCCCCGGGGGCGTAGTGGTTGTGCGCGGGACTGCGGCCCACTGGGACGGAGGTTCAATTCCAGCAGTGGGGCTGGGCCTCCTACTCCCACCACCGGAGAGCAGTGATGCCAAAAGAAAAAATAAATAAAATAAATAAATAAATAAAAAGTTGGCTTTGCTCCCAGGAGCAAAGGCTGGGCCACCTACTCCCACCACCTGAGGGCAGTGATGCCTAAAAAAAAAAAATTTTTTTTTAAAAGCCAGCTTTAACCCACAGAAGTGAAAGGTTATGGGAACAACCACATCTGTCACTGCTATCCTACTGCTATCCTTTAATTAGCCTCAAAACATTTTCCTCAACTCCTTATCTACTGTCTATTATTAAACTGAGAAGAACGGATACCAAAAAAAAGCTGACTTGAATACTTTTTTTATAATTGTGCCCCCCCCACCTTTCACCCCCCAAGTGCTTCATAAGCTTCTCCAAAAGGCCACACTGTCCCCCTCCTTCTTTGTTACTCACACTGTCCCCATACCTGCTCGTCATTATTGACAGGGACCTTCATTTCTTGATCTCTCGGTCTCCCACCAAGGGAAGATTGGGCTCAAGTCCATTCTTTGTGTCCCCGCACCCTCCCAGGAGCAAAGGGCCTGCAGGTGTTTGGTGAGGGCTTAGAACCCAGGTGAGAAGGGAGGGTCGGGGCAGAAGGGAAGGAAGCAGCAAGGGTGAATTCTCACAGTGGACAGCGAGGACTGTGTGGGGAGTGGCTCCCCTACTTGCCAAAGAGTTCGAGTGTGATTCCACCAACAACTGGGAGTCACCGAGAGTGTGTTTCAGACAAAGCAGAGAGAAGGTGGGATGAAGAATGGTTTGCCTGGCAGCCAGGGAGGAAGCCTCTGTCGTTCAAGGGAGAGGAAGCAGCACTCTGGGGCAGGAAGAGCCAGGGGAAGGTATACTGGGGGGAACTTCCAAGGCCGCCATGCAGACACTGGTAGAAAGAGAGGGGCTGGGAAAAGGGAAGTGGGAGTCCGCAGGAGGCCTTCACCCTCACCCTCCCTGCAGACACCCCTGCCCGCACTGCTGGACTTCCGAGAGCCGCCCACATTCTGAGCTCTGCTAGAAGGCTCTCCCTGCCCCCGCCCACTCAACCTACCCCTAACCACCAATGTACTTGTGTGAAACCTGCTTGTGCACATTCGTTCTGCACAACACGTGTCTGACAGCATCTGTGACTATAGTTTTACCCATCGAAAACCAACCCAAACCTGTTGCCATCAATTCATTCCCAGAGACACTCCAAGTTAGACTACAACCAGGCTTGCTTCAAAGGAAGACACCCCCACCCCTATGCCCCCATGAGGCGCTCACCCATCACAGTCTCGGGCTAGATTCATCATCTGTCTCCTGACCAAGAGCATCATCTAACGGGACTCAGAGGCGTGAATGGAGGCTCTGTGGGCAGAATCCAAGACCAGGGAACCCCACGCACCCAGGGGGCACTGGACATCCCAGGCAAGGGTGAAGGGCAGCACGGGTTATGCGCTTGGGCCAGCCAGGTCTGTCTGTCTGAGGGTCTGGGGGTGAATGCGTGGGCACCCAGTCCTCTGACCAGCACTTGTGTGGGCACTCTGAACCAACCAGGTGAGGTCTGAGAGCCAAGCACCGAGCAGGGGAGAGGAGAAAGGCAAAGGGAAACAGGTGCACTCACCGGCAACAATAGGACTCTAAGCTCCAGGTAGCTCACATGGTCCTGGTAGAGCCCCTCCAGGCTGCGGGAGATGCAGTCTCTGTAAACTGGTGCGTAATGGACCAGGCCAGAGATGGTTTGGAAGATGCATTCAAACCTCGCCCAGATGGCAGCTTGGTCTTGGTAAGTCAGCTCGGGGTTCTTGGTCACCAATGTGAAGTTCCTTATCAGACTGTTTGGGACACAAAGAGGATGTGAAGGAGGTCACATCAGGCCACCGCACACAGACACCCACAGGGCTTCTCCAGGCCTTGCCTCCCCAGAGCAGAAGCAAACCAGGAAGTGCCACAGGGAGGGTGACACAGAGAAGGCAAAGAAGGTCATCCTGGCTCTCCACCCTGTGGCCAGGCCACCAAGGACTCCAGCTTTGTACTCACTAAAAGGGAGAGCCTGGCTCCCCAGTTCTCCCTCTACCTAGCCTACCTGACACCACTGCATATACATGGGGACCAGGCTCCCCTGAGGTGGTAAAAGACAATACCCAAACCCATGGCCATAGACTGGATTCTGACCCACACTGATCCCATGTGTTCCAGAGAGACGCATAGCCTTCTCTTGGCTGTCATCTCTGCAGAGCACATTGACAGGCAGACTGGTCTTCCTTGGTACCCCTGGGTGCTTTTGAACTGCCAACCTGTAGCTGAGTAGTTGGACAAAAGCCATTTGAGCCACCCAGGGACCTTCTATGGGTGGCACAATGGCCATAATTTTATTTTTTTTGGGGGGGGGCATCACTGCTCTCCAGTGGTGGGAGTAGGAGGCCCAGCCCCACTGCTGGAATTGAACCTCCGTCCCAGTGGGCCGCAGTCCCACGCACAACCACTACGCCACCGGGGCTCAACCCGTTTTATCATGTTTTTAAGTTGTATCATCTACCAGATGGATTATTGTTGCAGACCCTGTCATGAATGATGAATGTTGAAATACCATCATTCCGGGAGCTGGGCATTTTCTCTTTTCGGGCCTCACTGACATCAAGACTAATCTTGTTCTGTGCAGCAACATATTGCTGACCAAGCAAGATTTGAAATGCCACAGGAACATACTTTAAAAGGACAGTGTAGGCCCTGGGGTCCCATTCTGGGGCCATTTACCTACAGTTTTGAAGCCGTCTCCCCTTTGCCTAACTTGTAGCAGATTCCACCATGCTCCTCGGGAAGACTGCCTTTGAGACAAAGTTTTGGCCCTTGGTACAGAGAAATCTACTCCAGTGCAGTAACCCTGGAGTGTGACTCCAAACTCAGAATTGCTCACCGAACCCTCTGCTGCTTAGGTTTTGGCCTGAACATATTAATGCAATCCAGTCCAGACTGGACCACTGATCCTGACTCTTTGAAAGGCTATTTTTAAGAATAATTTTTTTTGTATACAGTATTGTGTAAAATTGCTTTTTAAAAATACCAATATCGGGCTGAGTCCCGGTGGCGTAGTGGTTGTGCGTGGGACTGTGGCCCACTGGGATGGAGGTTCAATTCCAGCTCCACAGGAGCAAAGACTGGGCCTCCTACATCCACCACCTGAGGGCAGTGATGGCCAAAAAAACAAACAAACAAAAAATACCAATATATGCATGTAAGTACATGAGTAGTATTTTTTATATTCCTATTGATGTTAAATTCCTATGTGATATATGCAGTAATTGTTTTTACCCATCATTGTGCAAATTTTTTATTATTTTATTTTATTTTTTATTTTTTTGTTTGTTTTTACTTATATTTTGGGGGAGGGCATCACTGCCCTCTGGTGGTGGGAGTAGGAGGCCCAGCCTTGCTCCTGGAGAGCTGCTGATGGATATGAACCTCCAATCCAGTGGGCCACAGTCCCGCGCACAACCACTGTGCCACCGGGGCTCAGCTTCTATTGTGTAAATTTTTTTTTTTTTTTGGCATCACTGCTCTCCAGTGGTGGGAGTAGGAGGCCCAGCCCCACTGCTGGAATTGAACCTCCATCCCAGTGGGCTGCAGTCCTGCGCACAACCACTACGCCACCGGGGCTCGGCCCCATATGCATGTTTTTTTTTTGTTTTTTTTTTTTTGTTTTTTTTTGGGGGGGCATCACTGCTCTTCGGTGATGGGAGTAGGAGGCCCAGCCCCACTGCTGAAATTGAACCTCTGTCCCAGTGGCCACAGTCCCGTGCACAACCACTAGGCCACCGGGGCTCAGCCTCCATATGCATGGGTTTTTTTTGGTTTTTTTTTTGTTTGTTTGTTTGTTTGGAATGGGGGCATCACTGCTCTCCAGTGGTAGGAGTAGGAGGTCCAACCCCACTGTTGGAATTGAACCTCCGTCCCAGTGGGCCGCAGTCCCGCGCACAACCACTACGCCACCGGGGCTCAGTCCCATATGTATGTTTATGAAGCTGTTTCTCTCATCTACCCATACTAATACAAAGTACTTCTCCATATTAGTGCCAAGTCATGATATTTTCAATTGCCTCAGATGCACGTGAAAGCTGGTGAATTAGGCAGACCAGAAAGGCTTGATGCCTCTGACTGTTGGTGTTGGTGACTGTTACTGTGTATTGAATGGACCACCAAAAGCCCAATCAATCTATTTAGGGAAAACGACAGTCAGATGTCTCTTTGGCAGTATGGATGCTGAGACTACCTCTCACATATTTTGGACATGTTTTCATGAAGGAACACATCATGCTTGTTACAGAAGAGCACCATTGGAGGGAACGAAGACTCGGGGGCTGCCACACACACACAATGATTATGTGGATGACTCAGGACCATTCTGTTGTAAAGAGGTCACTCTATGAGAGCGAGAACCCACTCAATGTCTCATAACATGAGAGGAGGGGTAGGTTTTTTTATGCCAACATGGCTCCCATAGGAACATGTGGGCGGAGTTTAGCCTGTCAGGTCAGCTTGAATGGAGAACGACCAAGATAAATGGCTCACTGGAGGTTAGCCGCTCATTCTGTTTCATCTTCCTGTTGATGAGCCACGCTGGCGTCAGTCAGAGCCCTGGAAATGCAGCCACTGCTATTGGATCTATATGACTTCGGACCCACTGAACTGTGATCTTCCTGCATTCTGCATCAATGCAGGTGGCTGTGAAAAGGGATGTAGGGGCTCGAATCCGACTTATGGACCTGATCTGAACTGGACTGGGATGTTTTCTTTAATATACAATTAATCTTTGACAGAAAGCTCTTTCTTATACATAAAAAAGAGAAAACTTACTAGATAGTTTTAAAAAATTCCTAGATATTTTTGCGAAGCAAAATCTCTATCTGAAAAATTAAAAGGAAGCTACCACTTGATTTTCTTTTTTTTTTTTTTGGCATCACTGCCCTGGTGGTGGGAGTAGGAGGCTCAACCTTTGCTCCTGTGAGCTGGAATTGAACCTCCATCCCAGTGAGCCGCAGTCCTGCACACAACCACTACGCCACCGGGGCTCAGCTCTTGATTTTCTTTTTTTTTTTTTTTTTTTTTTTTTTTTAGGCATCACTACCCTCAGGTGGTGGGAGTAGGAGGCCCAGCCTTTGCTCCTGTGAGCGGGAATTGAACCTCCATCCCAGTGGGCCGCAGTCCAGTGCACAACCACTACGCCTCCGGGCTCAGCTCTTGATTATTATTATTATTTTTTTTTTGCATCACTGCTCTCAGTGGTGGGAGTAGGAGACTCCGCCCCACTGCTGGAATTGAACCTCCGTCCCAGTGGGCCGCAGTCCTGCGCACAACCACTACGCCACCAGGGCTCAGCCCTCTTGATTTTCTTTAAGGCAAGATTTTCACCTAAGCATTTGTTCCAAGTGAAGCACACCTGCATGCTGCACATTACCTATGACAGGTGTGCAACACCTGCACTACCACTCACCTGCTGTCAAACTCGGTGACATTCTTCAGGTTTCTTCTATAATCCTCTAGCAGAATCCATTTCTGACAGTCCTGCTTAGGGCTGAAGGGAGTTGGATAGGCAAAGGTGAACCACAGGCTCCCCCTTGGAGTGAAACAGATATGGCAGTGGGGCCTGTAAGTGACATTTTTCACCAACCAGTCCACATCTACTGTGCCAAATTCATGGAGGTGGAGGGCAGCCCCTGAAAGGGGGAGAAGGGGAGGAGAATTAAGGCGGTGAAGTCCCGAATCTAGGGTGGGAGAAGCAGTGGAAGGCATAACGATTTTTATCTGGCCCTGTGCATCTGGGGAAAACGACAGAATGTGTCTTTCTCCAACTCTGAGACCTGGCTTACTGCTTGTCATCGTCTCCCTGAGATGGCCACGTTCCAAGGGCTCAAGCCAAGAAGGGACCTTCCTTATCTCCTGCCCTTGTGTGTCAGAAGCCATGGGTGGGTGGGGGCAGTATCGGGTGTGGAATCAGAACATGGGGGCTCAAACTGGGGCTCTAACAGCCTCTCGCTCTCCAGTCAGAGGCCAGACATCTCTCTCTTGTGGTCAGCGGCCCGATGTGTAACCACTGGCCACCAGGGTCTATAGACATCCCTCTCTACACTGGCTTCACTGACCTTGCTTCACCCTCACCTAGCCCGACACAGAACCAGACTGCCGCCGTGGTCTCAGGAGTGTGAGCCTGGTGTGCTGCCCTCTCTAAGACTCATGTTCCCCCACCAGCTGCGAGTGAGAAAGTCTACTCTACCATTTTTTTTTAATATCATCCAGCAGCCTCTCCCTGGTTCTCTCTCTCTCTCTCTCTCTCTCTCTCTCTCTCTCTCTCTCTCTCTCTCTCCCTGAAATGGAATCCCCTCAGAATCAAAGGCTTTGGTTTCCAGGGTGAACCAGCAGCTGCCATCAAACACTCCTTGGCCAGAGAGAACAATGGAGTGGCATTCCCAGCTACTCTCGGAGGACTTCCTTAGATACTGTCCTGCTTTAGGACAGTAAGGAGCAGGGCCTTTCAAGCTGCAGCTCCAAGTTTCCCCAAACCACCCGGGGTTCCCACACTGCCCCTCTCTGAAGCCCTACCTTTGGGCATCTTCTTCAGGATGTGGAACACGGCACTTTCCTCAATGAGTTTCTTGGCTCGGAAGAAGTGCATGCTGGGTGGGAACTTCTGGGTCTCCATGGCCTTGGTTATCTCAGCCTTTTTGAGCGTCATGAGTTTCCTGTTGGCTTCTTCTTCTTCTTGCCCCAGAAGGAGATTTCCCCCCAGCCGCATCATCTTCTCTCTAGTAAAGAGCTTATTCCGTGCCTCATCTATGGACATGGCTGAGCAAATGCTGGACCATGTGACAGCCAACAGCAGAGACAGCAGGGCCACCCGCTCAGATGAGCCACCTGCCCGCATTGGGATGCCTGGAAGAGGAAATCGATCAAACGGAGATTCAATGGGACTTGAACAAAAGGGGCGGCGGGGGGGGGGGGTAGTGGACAGGTGGGGATTTTGTTTTTGTTTTTGTTTTTGTTTTTTGGGGGGGGCATCACTGCCCTCAAAGTGGGGATTTACACACTTAACTTTGGAGTCCTCACTTCCCTTCACCCACCTCTTCCTTAAATTATTAACAGTTAGGGAAATTAAGGTTATTTTTCCCTCTGGAATCTCACAATAAAGATGTCCAGGTACAGAAGATAGAAGGTTTCCAGACATGAGGTCTCCTTATCATGAAGCTTTTCAGATAGCAAGTTTTGCTCACACAGAGAGCAAGAAATTGCGGTCAGACTTTTTTGTCCTTTACTCATATCTCCAACGAGAGAACATGGGATCACAGACAAGAGAGAAAAATCTTGGCTGAGCCCCGGTGGCGCAGTGGTTGTGTGCGGGACTGCAGCCCACAGGGCTGACGGTTCAAATCCAGCAGCAGCTCTCAAGGAGCAAGGCTGGGCTTCCTACTCCCACCAGGGCAGTGATGCCCCCAAAAAAGAAAAAGAAAAGTCTCCAGCAGGCAATCCATGTAAAACACACGAAGAGAAGGAACCTGGGGGTGGGGGTGGGGGGGAGACAAAGACCATGC
>PVJH01012778.1:20220-52643 GCA_004026705.1 Nesogale talazaci
GTAGGAGGCCCAGCCCCACTGCTGGAATTGAACCTCCGTCCCAGTGGGCCGCAGTCCCGCGCACAACCACTACGCCACCGGGGCTCAGCCCTGTTGTTTTGTTTTTAATGAACAGAAAATAAAGAAGAACCTTTTGAAATTAAAAACACATAAAAATATTAAAAGGGGGTTCAATTCCAGCAGTGGGGCTGGGCCTCCTACTCCCACCACTGGAGAGCAGTGATGGCCCAAAAACCAAAAAAAAAAAAAAAAAAATTAAAAGATGTGATTTTAGAAAACACCTAAAAAGTAGGGAAAAAAATAAAATGAACAACAGGGTTGTTGGTGCAGAAAATTCAACACTCAAATAATAGGCATTTCAGAAGGAGAAGGGAAAAGAAGAAACCGATAGGAAGAAATAATCAAGGGATGCTTCAGAACAGGGCTACAATTTTTTTTTCCTCTTAAAGCTTCCAGGGATTTAAGGAAAGAAGAACAAAAAGGAAAAATCTTGCATCTTCTCTTTTCTCCTTGTGGCATAGTGGGTTGTGCGTTGGACGCTCAATCACAAGATGAGCAGTTCAAAACCACCAGCTTCCCCAGGGGAGAAAGAAGAGGCTTCCTAGTCCTGTAGAGAGCTGCTGTCTCTGCAACCCACTGGAAGGGCTCCCCTCTGTCGCAAAGGGCTGTTACCAGCCTTCTCGGTCAGCATGCACTGCTGGCAATGAGTCTGGCTTTTGGCTTGGATGCTGATTATAAGGACCTTCGTGACAGCGTGGGTTAAGCCTTGGGCTGTTGACTGAGAAGCTGGTGGTTTAAACCCACCACCACTCAACAGGGCAAAGAGGAGGCTGTCTGCTCCCAGCAAGCCCTGCAGCCATGTACAGCTACACAGGCTTCTACTTTATTCCACAGCATTGCTGTCCGCCAGAATCAGCTTACTAGCTTTTTGAAATCTCAATGATCTATTTGACATTTCAGGATGATTTCTGAGTACTTAGAATTATATGCTTCAAAGCAAGAAGAATGGTATAAAACAGACAGAAACTAACTGTCAATTAGGAGATCTCAGAATAATACCAAATTTATAGCAATATTTATTAAAAGACATTGTTTGTGGGGGGTATCAGTATTTAACTGTAAGATCTAGGGCAAGTTATTTGGTATATGCAAGCCTCAGTTTTTGCACGGGAGAAAAGGATAAATTGTGTATCACTAGAAAACATGATATGATTTTAGCTGGTTTACCTATGACTATGAGTTACTCTGAGAAGTATATCGCTATAAGATGTGTTTGAGGGCTGAGCCCCGGTGGCGTAGTGGTTGTGCGCAGGACTGCGGCCCACTGGGACCGAGGTTCAATTCCAGCAGTGGAGCTGGGCTTCCTACTCCCACCACCGGAGAGCAGTGATGCCCCCCCCCCACCAAAAAAAAAGATGTGTTTGAACACATCAAAACTATTATATCATAGCTACTGTTATTTAAATTGAATTTAAAACAAATTTAAGTAAGTTCATTTAAATAACAATACAACCTCACTGGAGGTCCAGGGACATAACAACAAATAAAAGCTTGGTGCTGTTAGACTAGATTATTAGACAGGTTCCTTCCCACAGTGGTATTGCCTTACTCAATGGCAAGTTCAATGTGGAGAGGGAATTTGGGGGAGAACTAGATGATTATTTATCTCAGTCTCACAGTATAGTCAGGCTCAGAGAATTGGACTTTTAAAAAAATCATTTTATTGGGGGCTCTTATAGCTCTCATCACATTCCATACATCCATCATATCAAGCATATCTGTATATATGTTGACATCATCATTTCCAAAACACTTTCTACTTGAACCCTTGGTATCAGCTCCTCTTTTTTCCCCTCCTCACCCTCACGAATCCTAGATCAATTATATATTGGCATTATCTTTTTGTATCTTACATTGTCTCTTGTCTCCCTTCACCCATTTGTTTTGGGTTTTTTTTTTTTTTTTTTTTAGGGCATCACTGCTCTGGTAGTGGGAGTAGGAGGCCCAGCCTTTGCCCCTGTGGAGCTGGAATTGAACCTCCATCCCAGTGGGCCGCAGTCCCGCGCACAACCACTACGCCACCAGGGCTCAGTCCCTTCACCCATATTAGTTATTGGGTGGCTATATATCCAACCTTGTGATGGTTTCCCCCTTTTCCCCCTTCCCCAACAATTGAACTTTTGAATAGAGTCTTTGACTTCATTCTGTCTCAGACTACAACCAAAGAAGTATCCGTTCTCATTTTAAATCACTGGAGAATGGCCTGTGACATTTACCTTCCCTCCCATCTGCCTGAAGCAGGTGTCTTTGTCCTTCCACTCCCCCACCCCTAGCCTCAGCGCCTCTCCCTTTCCCAACAGCCTCCCTCTAAAGGACCTGCTAAAGTGACCAGATGTCCTGCTTTTTAACAATTTAACAGTGTCCTGTGGCATTTTAAAATTAAAATAAATATATTACAATACTATTTTTGAGTTTTATGAAAATTTTTCTTGCTGATATTGACCAAATTTTTAATCAAGAACCTTCCCCTCCCCGAACGCAGCCCCCCCACCCTTCCCCTGTCAATGGTGTCTGGCATAAAATCTGGTCACTTTACTCGGAAGAAAACAGAAAACGAGAGGATCGGGGTCCCAGGATGATAAGTGCACAGCACGCAGGGTCTTTTTATGACCCGCCAGACAAAAAGGTATCTGACGCTGGTCAGAACTAGCACAGTCATGCAAAAGGAAAGATGCCCAGTTACTGACGTGCCTGCACCACCTACCTCATCTTCCCACTCCACAAACCGCTACTTCTCAAGGAGTGTGTGAGAACTTATCCCCCAACGAGTTTGTTTATCAATCGAGAACTAGACGATGTGACTTGTCCTTGGGCCTGCAGCCATTTGAAAAGCCTACTGTGCAGACAACCTCCGTTCTTCCTGCAGAGGGGAGCCGCGACCCTTCTTAAGGAGGTGGGCTGGGAGTGTCAAGAAAACAGAGCCAGGGCCCCAACCTCCCAACTGGCCATTCACAAGCGTGGTGTCCTCCCAGACCTTCGCAACCACGCTTCAGAAGCTTCCCAGGGCACCCCAGTTACCTCTGAGTCGCTCCAGAACCCGTAGGCTGTTGCTTAGTCCCCTCCACAGCCGGCCCTGAGGCCCCAGAAAATCTCACCCTACCTCTTTCACTTCCTGCCCCGGCTGGTTTCACTTCCCTCCAGCCCCAGATGGGAGGAAATGACCATGGCACGCATGCGCATGCGTGCGTGTGTGCGTGCATGCGTGTGTGTGTGTATGTTTCCATGTTTGTGTGCATGAAGGCTGATGTGTTCTGTGTATGTGAGTTGTGTGTGTGTATGAACATGTGGGTTGGTGTCTACGGTTTCTTGCATGTGTGTCTACTTATGTGCTTGTAGGTAGGTTTTGTGTGTGTGTGTGTGTGTGTGTGTGTGTTTATGTGCTTGGAGATGGAGGTTTATGCACGTGTTTGTGCACGTGTGTCTTTGTGTGCACTCATGTGTGAAGGAATGTGCGTGTGGATGGTTTCTGTGTGTGTGTGTGTGTGTGTGTACGCGCCGTGCCTCTGTAAGGTCCAGAACACAGTGCCTTATAGACAGGCACTCCAAAATCAACTCATACTGCGGGACGCGCGCCTCTTCTTTTCACGGAGTTGTGGAGGGAAGAGCAGCTCACCGGACAGACCAAACGCTGGACGGGAAATGCAGTAAGATGTCTGTGACAGGGCTGAGCCCCGGTGGCGTAGTGGTTGTGCGCCGGACTGCGGCCCACTGGGACAGAGGTTCGATTCCAGCAGTGGGGCTGGGCCTCCTACTCCCACCACCAGAGAGCAGTGATGCCCCCTCCCCTCCCCCCAAAAAAGATGTCTGTGACGTAGAGAGAAAGCACAGGGGTGGGCGGCTGGGGAAGCAGGACACAGGGGGCCAGACAAAGCTCTGATGTCCAGAGTGTCCGACAGCAGTGGTACTGGAGACACTCGCTTCACCCTGATCCTGGCCACCCGAAGGACACTCTTCCATTTCTGGATCTGAAACTGGAGATCGTCAAGGTCTGTTCTGCTCAGAATCCATGTGAAAATTAAACGAGGAGCACAGGTGCAGTTCTCAACAAATACCAGGCACTGGCTTTGGAAAGACCAAACTGCTAGAAAAAAAGGCACTCAATTTGGTACCCTCGAGGGCCAGCGGGAACCAGAGAGGTCGAGACGAGTGCAGACAATGGGTTCCCGCAGGACCAGGCCACGGCTTGTTTCCCGACACGCAGGGTCTTCCTGAGTCGGTGTCCTGACTCCATGACAGTTAATCCAGCGACCGTGGGAAGGAAAGGAAGATGTACTGAGATACGTCATTCAGGCCAGGCAACTTGAGAAATGCCAGGAGACTGCACTCCTCACTGCGAGGACATATGCACGGTGCCTCTGCCTGACTTGCACGCTTCTCTATCCCAGGCCACCCTCCTAGCCGGTCTTCCGTCTCCCAGTAGACTCACCAGCCTCAGGGCCCTTCCAGCTCTTCGGCGCCTGCACTTCCGGACCTTCTGGACTCCTTGCCACCAGCTTCTCAAAAATGTAAAGAGAACATTCAAAGGTCCAAAGCAGAAAGGAATTGAGACTTTCCCCATCAAGAATACACCAAAGTTCAAGGTTATGTAATGTTTTGTTTTTTTTAAAGATCATTTTTTGGGGGGCATTTACAGCTCTTAGAACAATCTATACATGAATTGTATCAAGCATATTTGTACACATGTTGCCATCATTGTTTTTTAAAAATTTACTTTATATTTGAGCCCTTGGTATCAGCTCCTCTTTTTTCCCCTCCCTCCATTACCCTCCTACCCTCGTGACCCCTTGATAAATGATAACTATTATTTTCATATGTTAAGGTTCTTTAATTTTTAAGAAGTCAGTGATATCAGAAAGAAGAATGAAATAGTAAGGAAGAACAAAGCTGAAGATTCCTGCAGAGAACCTTAATTCCTGAAGAAAAACAACTGGTGGTTGTTTATGTGGTTATGTAATCTGATGTCAACCTGAGACTATTAAGCATGATGGGCTGAACCCTGGTTGCGTAGTGGTTGAGTGTGGGACTGTAGCCCACTGCTTGGCAGTTCAAATCCAGCAGCAGCTCTCCAGGAGCAAGACTGGGCCTCCTACTCCCACCAGAGGGCAGTGATGCCCCCCCAAAACAAAAAACAAACGAAATGATTCCACAAAGTCTTTAGCTGTGAAAGCCACGAGGGTCCAGATTGAAAGGAAAGACCCAGTATAGGGATGAAGAGTGACCACAACTAAAGTGACTAGACGTCCTGCTTTTGGCGTGACAGTACCGAGTTCAAACGATTTTCCCAGCATCCTGCAGTGTTTTTAAAAAGTCCTGATTTTTGGAAAGAATGCACAACAAGGTAGGGCACAGCATGAGAACGGGAGGGGAATATACCCCTTCTACCCCACCCCCAACCCCAGCCCGACCCCCACTCCCTGTCAGTGGTGTCACACTTTACCAATGCTAAAATTTGGTCATATTACACAAGATCCATCATGCTCCCCCCGCCCCCCAAAAAAAAAGTGAGACAAAATTACAAGTCTGAAAACACTGGGGAGAGAGTGAAGATCCTAAAATTATCCAAAAACAAAAGATAAAGCAGGAAGAAGACGAGCAAAGGATCTAGAACCAGAGAAGTCCTTGGGAAGTACAAATGGCTAGCACGCTTGGTTGCTCACCAGAAGGTTGGAGGTCCAGAGGCTCTGTCTTGAGAGAAAGCCCCCAGATCTATTTCCAAAGCATCCCCCAGTGAGACCCTGATGGAGCACAATTCTACTCTGACGTTCTAGTCTCACATGGATGGGGTTACTGGGAGTCGGAACCACCCTGATGACAACTGGTTACTGGTTTTAGGGAACGGAGAAGTCAATACCAGAGAAAGGCAGAAGAACTTTCTAGTTCGATGTTGAAGACGAAACCAAGACCAGGGCTAATCCCAGGGGTCCTCAAACTTTTTAAAACGGTGGCCAGTTCACTGTTCCTCAGACCGTTGGAGGGCCGGACTATAGTTAAAAACAAAACAACAACAAATAAAACTATGAACAACGGGCTGAGGCCCGGTGGCGTAGCGGTTGTGCAAGGGATTGCAGCCCACTGGGATGGAGGTTCAATTCCAGCTCCACGGAGCAAAGGCTGGCCTCCTACTCCCACCACCTGAGGGCAATGATGCCCCCCCCCCCAAACAAAACAAACAAGCAAAAAAAACCTATGAGCAACAACAACAACTATGAACAAATTCACTGTAGGCCCGGGCTGCTAAGAAGGACAGCAGCGGCGGCAAAAACACCCAGCGGTTGGATGAATGTCCTCGGCAGGCCGCATGCGGCCCAAGGACCATAGTTTGAGGACTCCTGCTTAGATCTAAATTAAAGTGACCATACGACCTGCTCTTTAACAATGTCCTGTGGCATTTTAAAATTAAAATACATATATTACAATACTATTTTCCACCTCCCCCCTACAATACTATTTTTGCATTCTATGAAAAAAATTTTGGGGGGGCATCACTGCCCTCTGGTGGTCGTGGGAGCTACCCAGCGCTGCTCCTGAAAGCTGCTGCTGGATTTGAACCGCCAAGCCTATGGGCCACAGCCCTGCACTCAACCACTTACACCACCGGGGCTCAGCCCTCTATAAATTTCTTTTTTGGGGGGGGCATCACTGCCCTCAGGTGGTGGGAGTAGGAGGCCCAGCCTTTGCTCCGTGGAGCTGGAATCGAACCACCATCCCAGTGGGCCGCAGTCCCGCGCACAACCACTACGCCACCAGGGCTCAGGCCTCTCTATGAAAATTTTTGCTGCTCTATATAAACCAAATTTTTAATCAAGAACCCCTCTTCCCCTGGACAATGGTGTCCCACTTAAAATCTGGTCACTTTAAATTCTAAAGGCAACTAGTCCCTTACAGCTGAAGTTGGTCAACAAGTCTCTGGGAGACTATGAACTTCACATGACCAACTGAGAGCTTAAGGCTGAAAAAATCAAAAGGACATTGAAAATGAAGTAAAGGGGAAAATGTGACTATTATTAGACCTACAAAACACAAAGAGTTGTGTAGAAAAAGACAAGTTAGCACAGTAAATCACACAGTTCAGTGGTCGCTACTTAGTCATACAAATAAAAATACTGAAAGTAAATCTGAACCTATTGGGATGATGAAATAGAGCCCTGGTGGTGTAGGGGATTACAAGTGAGGCTGCTAACCTCAAGGTCAGTGGTTCCAAACCACCGGTCACTCCGAGCAATAAGGAAGAGGCTTTCTAGACCCGTAAAGATTTATAGTCTCAGAAACCCATTGAGGCAGTTCTACAGGAGCATTAAGAGGCAGAATCAACTTGATGGCAGCGAGTTTGGTTTGGGTTTGATTGGTGATTTTAGAGCAATAAAAAAGATGCCTGGGGGCTGAGCCCCGGTGGCGTAGTGGTGGTGCGCGGGACTGCGGCCCACTGGGACGGAGGTTCAATTCCAGCAGTGGGGCTGGGCCTCCTACTCCCACCACCAGAGAGCAATGATGCCCCCTCCCCCCCCCCCAAAAAAAAAAAAGATGCCTGTGTGTGGTTGGGTGGAGGACAGAGCTGGCACAGCTAAAGCTTCATCTTTTCGAGTAGAAAACCAACAACTAATGCCTAATATGAAAAAAAAAATCATCATGAACTGTCAATATAAGCACTTAATAGGAGTGTTAGGAGTGTGTTAATCCAGATAGACCAGAGGAACAAATTCATAGACACATATATGTATAAAAAGAGCTTTATGGGCTGAGCTCTGGTGGTGTAGTGGTTGAGTGCGGGACTGCGGCCCATAGGGTTGACAGCTCAAAACCAGCAGCAGCTCTCTAGGAGCAAGACTGGGCCTCCCACTCCCACCAGAGGGCAGTGATGCCAAAAAAAATCAATAAAAAAGGCTATAATTCAAAAAAAAAGAAAAAAAGAGCTTTCTATACAAGAGTTGTTGAATATTGAAAAAACATCCAAGTCCAGTCCAGATCAAGTTCGTAAGTCCGATATTAACTCATCTGTCTGATACCAATTTATAAAATCCTCTTCGGACTCATGCAACACAGGCAACGATGCTGGATGCAAGATCACAGACGAGTGGGTGCGAAGTCTTGTGGATCCAGTGGCGTTGTAAGCATCTCAGCGCTGGCAGGGTCTCCATGTGTCTTCTCCAGCACCCAGGGCGGCATGAGGGTAGATCCATGTGGCTTCTCATCAGGGATGTCTCGCAGGGAGAGAACACAGAGGGAGAGTTTGTCCAAAGAGGAAAAACAGGAGTTCCCAGAATCCTCAGGAGAAGGCCATGTCCACCCAGAGGCATCATTGGCTATGACCTGATTGACAGGCTAACCTCCACCCCTTCACTCTAAATCCTTTCAAACTGACAATTATCTAACTCCTCAGGGAGCTACTAAAAGATGCTGTGGACTGCGGCCCACTGGGACGGAGGTTCAATTCCAGGAGTGGGGCTGGGCCTCCTACTCCCACCACTGGAGAGCAGTGATGCCCCCCCCCAAAAAAAACACAAAACAAAACAAAAAGATGCTGTGAGGATTCTTGGAATGTTCTGCCTCGAAGATCATGAAGTGGTTGGTGTGGAGGATGGAGTCTCATCCTTAGAGAGCACGTTAACTCTTCACACACTGGACACAAATGCGTGGCCTTACTTAAGCGTCTTCTTCCTGTCTTGCAGACCGTTGAGCTTGCCAGCTCAGAGAGACCTTGGAGCACAATGGAGAAATCAGTGGTGTCAGACACCAACCACAGATGGTCTACCCCAGCAGAACTCCACAGACCATCACAAACGGAGCTGAAGTTTCCTGTGGAACAATCCAGCCACCTCTACAATTCAGAGTCAGAGATGGAGCTTATCACTTTTGAAATTATTTTTCAATGTCTAGCTTCTCCAGTAGGGCATAAAACATTAAATATTTGCTTTAAAAAAATGTTAGCATTTATGTAGAACTACCAAGTCCCAGGTTCCGGGATGGTGTACAGATCTTGGACTCGACTGCTAACCAAAAGGTTAGAAGTTCGAATGCACCCAGGGGCACGTGGGGGGTGGGGTGGGAAGACTTGGCCCCCCCACTTCTGAAAAGTCACAGCCACCGGAAGTCCTATAGAGGCCAGTTCTACCTTATGCCCATGGAGTCGCCATGAGTCAGAGCAGACTCCAAGGCAACTGGTTTGACTTTTTTGGTTGGTTACTAAAGTACTTTCCATTCCACAGTTCTAAAAGCCACCACTCTCAGCCTTGTCTTATGTCGTCCTGTGATGACTCCCAGGCACATTCTGACCCTCCAATCTTAGGTGCTGCAGGACCGTCCCAGATCCAGTAAGATGTTTCCACCCAGAGAGACAAGACTCCAGGGGCCAAGCTTCCGCCAGTCTGCGCTGCCACCTTCCATGTGCTCCTGTTCCCAGCCGACCTGCCAGTGGCTGACACGAGGGCACCGCTGCCGCATGCTGGGTGCTCAGTCGGTATTTGCTGCGAGCTTCCTTTTCGTTAGGACACCAAGAGGTAAAGGGAGAAGCCCTTGAACTCGTGCCTTTTGATACTGGGGCAGAATAACTGAGCCAATGTTGTGATCTCAAACTCAATTTAGCTGTCATTGACCTTTTGACCCTTCTTCCCACCAAAACCTGATTCTCTTCCAACTTTCCCCTTCTCTGTAAGTGGCATCTTCTCTGACCAAAACCTGATTCCCTGATAGCTGAGGCGCTAACCAATCTTCCACATCTCCCCCACCGAGCCTTCATTGTCCATTCTTGTCCATTCTCCTTCCAGCATGTCCTTCAGTCTGCTTCCCATTTCTTTCCGCTTCCACCGCAACCCCAACTCCAGGGCCCCATCTCTCTTCTTCACTCTGATAGTGTCCCCTTTTGTCCTCTTTCCATTCATTTTTCACCTGGCAGATCTAAAGACAAATCTCAACACATTCCTTGTGCCCCTTTCGCTGAAAACCTTTCAAGGCCTACCCACCTCACCTGACCTGAGGGACTGTCTCACCACCCTCTCACCTGCCTCCCTTTGTCCCCGGGCCAGCCTCGTTTCAACAGCTCACGTGTCCCTGAGTCTCTTCCTTCTAAGGCTCTCAATGCCATACCCTTTGTTGTGTGTTCCCTTTGTTCTCACAGAGCCAACTCCTGTCCAGCCTTCAGGCCCCCATAAAAATGTTTCTCGGGCTGAGCCCCGGTGGCGTAGTGGTTGTGCACAGGACTGCAGCCCACTGGGACGGAGGTTCAATTCCAGCAGTGGGGCTGGGCCTCCTACTCCCACCACCGGAGAGCAGTGATGCCCGCCCCCCCCCCCAAAAAAAAAACACATACACAAAAAAAAATGTTTTTTGCTCAAGGAAATTTCCATCACCCCATTACATTGTCAATTGAGTCTCCGTATTTCACTCTTTATTGTATCCCTTTCTTTTATTCCACAACAAGTCTAACTATGAGCATTTGTCATTTTATGTTTATATGATGGTCTTGTGTCATATATGTCTCCATGTGAGATTAAAAGTTGTTTAAGACAGGGGCTGAGCCCCGGTGGTGTAGTGGTTGTGCGCAGGACTGTGGCCCACTGGGATGGAAGTTCGATTCCAGCTCACAAAAGCAAAGGCTGGGCCTCCTACCCCCACCACCAGAGGGCAGTGATACCCCCCCCAAAACAAGAAAAACAAAAAAAAAAACAAACAAATAAAATAAATGTTTAAGACAGGCACCAACTTCTGTGTTTTCCGTAGGGTCTAGAGTGTGTGGCTCAGAGCAGGTATTCAGCAAGCATCTGCCACAGGCATGCAAGAATGCAGGAGTGAACAAAAGGTAAGAAAGAGAATTCCGAGATCCATTTCAACCGAGTCCAAGGACCGCTACTTTGTGTTCACTGTGCTGCCATTGAAACTCAATAATACAGAAGTCTGTGAAAACTGACTGGTAAGACCATGACCCATGAGGTCCAGCCCAGTGACACCACTGAGAATGTTCAGGCAAAGATCCAAGATAAGGGAGGCAGGTCTTTGCTGGGAAGCAGCCGGAAGATGGCTGCCCCCTGCCTGCTACGACATCTTGCAAGAATCGACCCTGCACCTGGTCCTGCGCTTAAGAGGAGGTGTCGAAGTTGTGCCTCCTCATAAGGTTTCTGTAAGTTACATTGCACTTTCCTTAGAATAAAGTTGTTGCATCTCCCCCCTCCCACCCCACCCCGAGAAAAAAAATTAAGAGAATTCCAAGTATTGGGGGCAGGTGGTGGGCACCTGGGTCTCCCCTACCTGGTATCATGGGGAAAAGGTCTATGAGACCAAGGCAGTTAGCAGGGAGGTCAGTACAACTACTCATCTGTATGCCAACTGAAGACAAACTGTTATGATAAATACCTGTGATAAATAAATAGTGCCAGTAAGAAAAGCGGTGGCCTCTAGAACTGTACAGAGGTCAACCTGGACAATGGCAATCGTTTTTTTTTCTCCCTCCCTCCCTTTCGGCAAACTTTAAGATAATCACAGGTGCCAATGGCATATTGATTAGCCTGGACCGGATTTTCTCGTCTGTTTGTTGAGTTCATCCATCTTCAGTGAAACACTGGAGTTTCTCTAGGAATGAAGCAGAGTCATGCTGCAACCTATCTTTTTTTTATAAATCATTTTATTGGGGGCTCTATCAACCCTTAGAACAATCCATACAGCCATTGGGTCAACACATTTGTACATAGGTTGCCATCATTTCTTTTTTTTTTTTTTTAGGCATCACTGTCCTGGTGGTGGGAGTAGGAGGCCCAGCCTTTGCTCCTGTGAGCGGGAATTGAACCTCCATCCCAGTGGGCCGCAGGGCCGCGCACAACCACTACGCCACCAGGACTCAGCCCTAGATACCTTCTAAACATCCACCCAGGTCTCTTTTCTCTGTGTTGTAAAGCCACAACCTCTGCCAGGGTTTCTCCCTTGCCTGCAGGGACCTCTAACCAGTGAAACTAACCAGACCGCAAAAAACCCTTATAGGAGGGAGTCGGGATAAGGACAGGGGTTGTCCCTCCTGGACCTGTAGAAGCCCCAGGGGTTGGGAAGGAATAGGTGAGCAGTAGCCACCCAGAAAGACCACTGGGCCTGTTCCAATTCCGGCCCCCAAGCCAGATGGGCGGTATACCTGGAGGACCCAAACTAAACCCAGGTGGGTTTCATGCAGCCTCTGGGGCTGATCATACGTACCTTCTACTGCACTTCCTTAACCCGAGGTTTGAAACAACCCCGGCTGTGGCAGTGGCAGGAAGGAAAGCCTTCCTTTTTTGACTGGGTGTCTGGTCAGAGGCGGGTGGAGGTATGAGGTCTGCACCACAACTGCCCCCGGCTCTAGGCCTCTGCAGGGCTCACAAACCCCCTCTCCCCCACCTGCCCCCCTTCACCCTCTCTCCTTGCTCTTTCTTCTACCAGGCTCCCGGTCAGTGGCAGGTCAAAGAGGATGAGGGTTCTTCCTTCTCTCTTTGTAACCCTGCCCCAGTGCCCGCTCATGCGGTGCCAGGGCTCTGCGGCCTCAGTTCTCCACGTGGGGGTGGGTAGCCCCACGAGGTGGGCCATGTTCCACGGTGAGCCCCAGAGCGGCTTCCACACAGTTTGGCACACTTCCCTGACATCGCAGATGCTCTTTTGAGGCTGTAAAACCTGAAACTTCGCCCACCCCTCCTCAAAACCCACTTGGATGCCAACCCAGCTTGGGCACCTGGTGTGAAGTCAAGACCCGAAGTGTCACCCACCCGAGAAACCTCACGTGTGCAGTCCCCCAGTACCTCACGGCCCTTCCTGGCCATCACCCCACCTCTGGCCTGTCCTACTGTGTCCTCTGAACGTCCCCACATAAGCGTGGCTCTTGCTGCCAAGGGGTTCCGGAGTCTGTTCACTGAGCCTTGACCACTTCCTCTTCCCTCCTTAACTGGCCACTCCGACTTCCCCCAAAACCAAACTCACTGCCACCTCGGGAATGCAGCGACCCTATAGGACAGGGTAAAACTGCCCCGAGACAGAAACTCTCTGGGAGTAGAAAGCCTGGTCTTGCTCACCTCCAACTTGGCGGTCCCATCTCAGTTTGCACTTCCCTTATGCCCAGGGGCATATGCTTCCCTAGGACTCAGCATGGACTCCACACGGAGGAATTTGCTTTAGTTTAGGAAATGTTTCTACATTGGGGTCGTTTTGCTCCCAGGAGAGCCCCAAACCACTGAGCTTTCTGTTCACTGCGGAAGACTTAACCGCTCTGTCACCTGGCAGCTTGCAGGACAACTCCACCAATACTCATATGGGGGGCAGAGAATGAGGGGAACGGTCCAGTCACATGGGTTACCTCACCTATTTTCTGCGTCTGGCCTATCCCAGGGAGCACAGGAGAAAAGGGGACTCAAGAACTCATCTTTGTCACTCCAATTTAGGCAGGTCCTTTATCTGAAAAGAGCATTTCCTTATCCCTGTTCCACATCTCGCTTCCTCCCCCGTAAATCAAAAAGCTCTCTCCTGAGTCTCCAATCTGTGACTATTCAGGAGAATCAAGGGCAGAGTCTAAGCGAGTGGACAGAGGGGGCGAGAGGAGCCCGTGAGGAAAAAGGAGAAAAGGAAGCCCAAAGCTAACGCTTCTCGCTGAGAGGGCCCCTTCTCTACCTGCCCTTTCCCCACCAATCCCTTACAGTGAGTGAGCAAGCTATTACTGTCCCTATTGTGTCCCATGGAGAAACCGAGACCCCACCCCGACCCCGTCTGTGTTCCTACCAATGGGCGAGGCCTCAGCAATCATCGACATTCCCTGAGCTTTGAGCACAAATTATCTCTGAACTCCTCCCAGCAGCAATAGGAGGTGGGCACACACTCTCCCACTGGACAGATAGGGACAAGGGGTCGTCCTGACCATACCTGCCCAGGGCCTTATGAGGAGGTTGGAAAGGAATCAGGTGAGCATTCAATACCTATGAGAACCCTTTAACTGAGTGTGCTCCAGTCCAGGCCCCCTAGAGCCAGGTGCGTGGTACACCTGGACAGTCCAAACTAGGCCCAGATGGTCTTATTCCAGCCAATGGTGTCAACCAATACCTTCCACCACGCCTCCCCAGCCAGAGCTTTAAAATACCCAAGCAATAGGCAGGCAATATCTTTTTTTTTTTTTGGGGGGGGGGGGAGGGGCATCACTGCTCTCCGGTGGTGGGAGTAGGAGGCCCAGCCCCACTGCTGGAATTGAACCTCCGTCCCAGTGCGCCGCAGTCCCGCGCACAACCACTACGCCACCGGGGCTCAGCCCTCAGTGCTCATTTGTGCCGTGGCACCCACTCTCTGGCCTCAGGTCAGCACGTCTGGGCACGCAATCCACGAGGTTGTCTGGCTCAGTGGGGAGCCCAGCATGGCTTGTGCTGCTTTGCCACGCCTCCCCAAAGTTGCATGTACTCTTTTGTGACCGTAAAATCTGAAACTTCTCCCATCCTTCATAAAAATTCACTTCTATCACAAACCAGGCTTCAACGTGAATTCTTTCTCATGTAAAGCCAAGAACTTAGGCACTACCCACTCAAGAAACCGAACAGGACAAAGCAGAACAGTCTCTGTGAGTTTCCAAGGCTGTAAGACTTTACAGGAGTCGGAAATCCTGTTGTTCTCCCCAAGTGTGAGTAGTGGTTTTGAACTGCTGACCTGGTGGTTAACGGCCCAACACACAACCACGACACCACCACCACAGGCCCTTCCCGAAAAGTCAGAGTTGCAGCACATTTGAAGTAGCTCTTCAGAGTGAACATCTGATCAACTTCCCAGCACAACGTACCCAGCAGTAGCACTATCGCCCATTTCTTCATAGACACCTCTGTTTGCTTCCCTTCCCCTGTGAGTGTCCAGGGCTGGGTAAGAGTTTAAAGTCTGAGCACCCCATTTGCAGAAGGCTCTGGATGACAGTGAAAGCTCATTTGTAGAATCTCTCTGTGGATTAAGCCGCCTTGGAAATCTAACCCTTGACCTCTCTCTCATTGCCATTATGTCATTGTGACTCCGTGTGACTCCCTGTGGGTTTCCGAGACTGTAATTGCTTACAGGAACTGAAAGCCTTTCCCCACAGACTTGCTGGTGGCCGCAAACCGCCAACAGTTCAGATTGTGCCCCAACACAGAACCGGCCCGTCAGTAGGGCTCAGGGCTGGGCAGTGCTGCCCTCAGGCAGAAAGTAGACTACCTCCACCTCTCTCCAGCCAGTTTGGGGAAGTGCCCTTGATGAAGCTCACCATTCTAGGGGGCTGGACAGGGGGACACATGCTCACGAGTCCTGTCAGTCCTGCTTTCACTGCCTTAGCCAAGAGGCCACAGACCAACACCCTAAGTGCTTCCATCTAACACAATGTGTGCGTTCACATAGGGTCCTGTTCCTGCTTCTATAGTCCCACCAGTAACGTGACATATGAATCGGTGACCAAACATGAAGCTGGCGCGGTCTCCTTTGTTCCCTTATTTAATGAGCTTCCCGACTGTGTATCCTTGAATGCCATTATGACAACAACGTGTCTGTGACTTTGTATTGTCCGTCCCGCTGAAGACTTCATAAATATCCTCCTTAAATTACAAATGAAGTTAGGGTAAGTTTGATACCAATGCCAGTTTAGGTCTCCAGGCCATATGCTTTCCAAAGAAACTTTGGCCAACCCTTCAGTTCAGATCTAACCAACAACCAACCAATGACCTAGGCGTCCATTTCAACTCATGGCAGGGATTGTGTTCTAGAAGGCTTCCCAGGGCTCTTGGGGTTTTTTTTTTTTTGGGGGGGGGGCATCACTGCTCTCTGGTGGTGGGAGTAGGAGGCCCAGCCCCACTGCTGGAATTGAACCTCCATCCCAGTGGGCCGCAGTCCCGTGCACAACCACTACGCCACCGGGGCTCAGCCCTATCTCTTGGTTTTGTTGTTGTTGTTTGTTTTTCAGAAACAGGTCACTGGGCTTCTGCTAAGGCTCTGCTGGGTGGACTTGAACCTCCCACCTTTTGATTGGCAGCTCAGCTTGTTAAGCATTTACACCACACAGGGACTTCCGTAGTCCCTGTGAATTCTGGTGAATGGAAAATAAGTCCCGTAGTCCCTGTGAATTCTGGTGGATGGAAAATAAGACATAGTCCTAGCCCCGAAGGCCCTTGGCCTTGATAGCCCATGAGCATCCTTTGAGAAGCTAGTCAAAGGTACAGAGATCTAACCCTTCTCCAGAACAATTAAATAAGCTTCCACGGGCTTGGGCTTAAGCAGTGTTATTTGTCAAAATGATCCTTATGGGTAGCTGAAAACATGGGGGCAATTTTATATCACACTACAAGACATTCTTTACCCACGTAAAAGATTCCAATTCCTTGGGCGAGAGTAAGGGGAGCTGGGGACTGCTTCCTGAGCCTCATCCAGTGGAGGGTGGAGGAGACATGCAAGGAGGGGGTGCCAGCAACATGACCTTTCCGCCAGCTGCCCCACTGGACTCACAAAGGTGCTTATCTCCTCCCACTCCAGTGATGGCTTTACTGGCGGGGGGTCAGCAAGACAAGACGAGCAGAGCTCAAAGATTAAATGTTTATTTTAGTCATATTTAAAAGTTGTCTGAGGGGTTGTGTGCTGGACAGAACAGGTAGAGAGGAAGAGACCAGCTCTCCCTTCCCCTCACCCCATGGCTCTCTACTCCTCCCACAGACATACTCTCTGCCCATCTTCTTCGACCCCTGGGCTTTCCCCACCAAGCCCACAGCATCTCGATCTCTCCAGACTGGGGTTCCAACGTGGAACTGCTCGAGAGGACAAGTCTTGGTCCCTCTGTCCCAGAGCACAGCCGTGAAGGAGCCTTAAGGACTGTCCTTTCCCAAGGCTGAAGCATGAGCCGGGACGGGCACCGAGCTGTGGAGTCAGGCCGGGAGATACGGGGTGGACACCCGTCCTCTGAGGCCCTTGTCCTCTCCAAGCAGGGATGGACATGTGCTCTCAGCTCCTCCTGTGTTTCACAGAAAGAGCCTGGGATCCACAGAAGAAGAAAAACAATCTTCAATCTTAGGCCACGCAGGAAGTTCCCAGCTGAGACAAACAACAGCGGAGACCTGAAGAAGTGTAAGTAATTGTCCCCATGGAGAAACAGGGCCCATCTTTGGATTCCACACAATCCCTTCACAGGACCTAGACTACACCTTCACGGCATGACCTACTCGCAAGCTGGCCAAACCCCCTGCCAACTCACAGTGACCCCGTAGGACAGCGTCGACCCCCTCCCTCAGGTTGCTGAGCTTGTCAATCTTTTTTTTTTTTTTTTGGGGGGGGGGCATCACTGCTCTCTGGTGGTGGGAGTAGGAGGCCCAGCCCTACTGCTGGAATCAAACCTCCGTCCCAGTGGGCCGCAGTCCCGCGCACAACCACTACGCCACCGGGGTTCAGCCTGAGCTTGTCAATCTTTATAGAAGCAGGCAGCTTCTTCATCTGCTTCCTGGGGAGCAGCCAGTGGGTTTGAACTGTGGCCCCTTTAGCAGCCCAAGGCTTACTCTATTACTCCCTGCAGTCGAGTCAATCCTGATTCACGGCCACCCCACAGCAGCGTTCTCAACCTGTGGGTCACAACCCCTTTGGGGGTTGGGTGATCTTTTCTCGGGGGTCACCTAAGACCATCAGAAAACACATCAATATTTCACAACGTATGATTACATATTGTTTTGTGATGAATCACGATGCTTTCATTATGTGTAATTATGTTCAATTTGTAACAATGAAAATGCCTCCTGCATATCAGATATGCACGACGATTCGTAACAGTCGCAAAATTACCGCTATGAAATTGCAATGAAAATAATACTATGGGGCTGAGCCCCGGTGGCGTAGTGGTTGTGCGCGGGACTGCGGCCCACTGGGACGGAGGTTCAATTCCAGCAGTGGGGCCGGGCCTCCTACTCCCTCCACCGGAGAGCAGTGATGCGCCCCCCCCCAAAAAAAAAGAAAGAAAATATTACTATGGTTGGGGGTCACCACCCCACGAGGAGCTAGCTGTATAACGGGGTCACGGCATTAGGAATGTTGAGAACCTCTGGGGAGGATGGCCCCTGTGGGTTTCTGAGACTACAACTCTGTGACAGAGTATTTGTGGTTTTTAAACTGCTGACCTTCACTTAGTAGCCCAATTAATAACACTGGGCCACCCGGGCTCCTCTACCCAGCCAGGGCCAGTTAAAACTAGCCAAAGCCCCCTTAATACTTGCCAGGTTTTTGGTCAGGAGGGTGATGAAGCTGGGTTTTGTCCTCTAGGGATCAAGTTCAGGGCTTGGGAGCTGTGAGTACTGCGCCCGCGCCCCCCCCCCCTACCCCCCAATGCCAATTAACTAGGAACCTCATTTACAGGAGGAATTGTTCCATAGGTATGCCAGCCGATCTAGCAGGGGGCATTACTCCACCCCCAGGTGACTGGGGCCAACTGGGGGTGAGTCCACCCCCAAACCCAGACCCTGAAGATATATGTGTTAAAATGCAAATGTAGGAGTGGTAAGGATATTGAAAGGTGTAATGCTAGAAACCGATCATCCAGGCACCCAAAGGCTGGCCTTTTACATGCAAACGGAAATCATGAATCTTTAACTGTAGGGATTGTCAGGGTGATGAGCTGGGCTAGAGTCAGGCTGGAGGGATGGGGGCTAACGTGGGTGGGCTCTGGTGCATGATAAAGAAAAGACAAGCTAGCTAAAGGAGGGAAAGACTACCTGGGGACCCAGGAACCTAGGAGAGCAGATTAGAAGTTCTATGGGCACAACAGCATTGCAACCACGCGAAGAGGATTCCTGGGGTGAGTAGTGGCGGGTGATGAAAATGGCTTGGGATAAAACAAACCAGGGCGGGAAGGTGCTACCTCTGAAATGGACCGAGGGAGCTAAAAGCAAATACCTGTGCATCCTGGGCTTCCCCTTCTCCAGGGCATCTCATGACCCACATGCGGAGGAACTCTTACCCCCGAGAATGTAGCGGAGCCTAGGCTTCCTGCTTGCAGGGACTGGTTGAATTTCATTTGATATCGCTTTGCCTACGGCGTTGGACTCCTAACCCCTGTATTCGAGTTTACATTCTGAGCACCCTATTTGCAGAAGGCTATGGATGGCAATGAAAGCCCAAAATCCATTTGCCGAGCTCTCACAGAAACGGCAGCATCCACTGAATTCCGAGGAAGGAGATAAGCGTGCCCTTGGGCATTCCCAAGGTCCTGCAAAGTAGGTTGCTCTCACTCCTTCCAGGCAGCCCAGTTTCCCTCAGGGGCTTGCCTGGGTGTGTTCTGGATGGACAGTCCTGGGCATCTCATAGTCATGAGTCAGGCCCTATCCATTGTACCCTGGCTTGGGTGCAAGACCCGACACCAGTGGTTCTCAACCTTCCTAATGCCACCACCCTTGCATACAGTTCCTCGTGTTGTGGTGATGCCCCAACCATACAATTATTTTCGTTGCTACTTCATCACTGCTACTGTTATGAATCGGGCAACCTCTGCAAAAGGGTTGCTCAACCCCTAAAGGGGTCATGACCCACAGGGTGAGAACGGCTGCCCTGTACCCATCTTGTAAGCTCTTCTAGCTAACATATGTAGGTGTCCCAACCCTGACCCTGTTCCCGCTTCTGTAGTCCCACCTGTAGCTGTGGACCCATCTGCCACCAACAATGAATTTGTGACAGCCTTCAGTAGCTTCCTGACTGTGACCTCCTGGATGCCCTTTTGGCTTTGTGCTTATGGTCACCGTCGTCCTCATGAGGTATCCTCATTTAAGATTTAACAAGGGTTTTATTGTTGTTCTTGTCACACAGCATTTGAGATTAGAGTCTCTTTTGTACTGCAAACACCACGAGGTTTGTGGTTCAAACCCAACAGGTGTTCCCCGAGAGAACGCTAAGGCTGTCTGCTCCCATAAAGACGGATAGTCTCACAAAAAAAAAAAAAAAAAAAACACAAAAAAACAAATGGATGGTCTCGGAAACTCTTTGTGGGGTTGCCAGGAATCTGAAACGACCTGACCACAGTGGGGCTCCCATTTACGAAGGACTAGCTAATGAAGGAACGATCAGTTCTTTGCTGCAACTCATTTTCCTTTTACTCATTCACCCACTTACCAAGTATTCATGGAGTACTTTCTCTCATGAAATGTAGAGTCTAGGCTGAGCCCTGGTGGCATAGTGGTTGTGCGCGGGACTGCGGCCCACTGGGATGGAGGTTCAATTCCAGCTCACAGGAGCAAAGGCTGGGCCTCCTACTCCCACCACCAGAGAGCAGTGATGCCTAAAAAAAAAAAAAAAATTAAAACTAAAAAAAATTTTAAAAAGAAATGTATAGTTGGGCTGAGCCCCGGTGGTGTAGTGGTTGTGCGCGGGACTGCGGCCCACTGGGATGGAGGTTCAATTCCCGCTCACAGGAGCAAAGGCTGGGCTTCCTACCCCCACCACCTGAGGGCAATGATGCCTAAAAAAAAAAAAAAAAGAAAGAAAGATGGAGAAGCCGAAGGAGCGAAGTGAAGGTGTGTGTAATGCAGAGCGGTGGCTGCAGAGATCCACTCCCAGCTAGAAGCCTGGCTGCTCCAGAATCATTGAGAGGCTACGAGCAACTGCTCTCTGGTGGCCATTTTCTCCCCGCACATCCTTTTCTGATCTTCCAGGGGTTCCAGGCCTGCCTTCATTTCCCAGCTGGCTTTTCCCTAGCCCCAAGACCCTCCCGCTCCCAGGCAGGATGTCCGGTTGATTCTGAATGTGCAGGACTTCCCACCGAGGTGGTGGAAGGAGAGAGCAGCTGGGGCTACAGCCCTGGCAAGTCACCCGGGAAAATCGGAGGACACTGTCCTAGCTGTGTGAGCTCCCTCCCTCGGGATGTCAGCATGGCTGTCTCACAGCAAGGACAGGCGAGGTCAGACAGGATGCAGGCGAAGCTGCTCGGAAGTAGGAAAGGACTGTGTCTCAGGAGCCTAAGCCATTCTGCGCACCAAGTTTACAGGGGGAAGAATGGAGGACATCAGGCTTCAGATTCTACTCATGATGTATGGATTGTGATCAGAGTTGTACGAGCTCCCAATAAAATGATAAAACAAAAAAGAATCTACTCATGAATGTTCAATAGACAACAGAAGCAACTCAAAGAATCAGTAAAGTACGTCCCATCTTTCAGAAACCCAGAGACTCTGTGGGTGAGAGCGGCTCCTTGGGGGAAGAGCTTAAGAACCAACCAGAAGGCCAAAGTGATTTATGACTAAGGATCTGAAATGAAGAGTTCGACTCAGACTCACGTGGGTGGGGATTAGAGTGGGATGAGGACAGGGTGGCTTTTACACCACCCTCTGGTGACCCAGCCCCAGCTGGCACCATTCTGATGGACTTGAGTTAGCAGCACTGTGGGGGTGGGCAGTGCTAGAGGGTTGGCAGAGGACATAGAAAAGAGAAGAAGCTGGTTTGGGTGGAGCTGACAATCTCAGCCTACAGGCCCCATGTCCTGAGCTGCTAACTTCCCAGGGACAAGCCAGGTGTCTGTAAGAGACTGTCACCCTGCCAGCTTGTGGTTAGCCTTTGAGACATTAACATGAGATGATCTGAACCCACACGAGAAAATGACGTCGGCACAAAATTACTTATTGACAAATGCGGTCTGCATGTGACGAAGTATTGAAAATAACCCCAAAGCCCATTAATGAGACATCAGTGAAGTAAATGATGGTCCATACATTCAGGGAATCCTATGTTCTGGAAGGATGGTGTTAGTCCGGAGATAGATAGATATATATATATATATATATATATATATATATATATATATATATATGTTTTAAGAAAACATCCCAACCCAGCCATAAGTCTGATATTAGTCCATATGTCCGATACCAGTCTATTAAGTCCTCTTCCAACTCACAAAACACATGCAGTGACACCCAAGGACGAACGATCATAAGGCAGTGGGTAGAAAGTCTTTGGACCCGGTGGTGCTGTAGGCATCTCCGCGCTGTTTGGAGTCTCCATGTGGCTTCTCCAGTGTCCAGGGCTGCGTCAGGGAAGGTTCATGTAGCTTCTCCTCAGGGATGTCTCGCAGGAGCCAGCCCTGTCAGTCGAGGCCCTCAAGCAGCCAGTGTGTCAGTGGACGGTCTCCAAGAAAGTGAACTGAGAGACATAGCGTCTCCCAGCTTCAAGAAGAAGGTACCAGATCTCTCAGAATTCTCAGGAGAGAAGGCCAGGCCCACACAGGGGTCTCCAGATTGACAGCTAGACTCCACCCCCACACTCTCCATCCTCAAATTAACACCAGATTAAGTGACTGCCACAGATGGTTAGCAACTTCTTTATGGATTGCAGGGAAAACAAACTCCAAACAAAACGAATTGTTATTGTTTTTTTTAACGCAAGATACAACAAGTAGGTAGAGTGTACTTCCTTCCCTGTGAGGAAGGGGAAGAGGGAAGTGCACACATTCATGATTACCTGTGTTTGCAAGAAGCAGTTCTGGAAGGCAGCACAGGAAGGCTGGTAGGATGGGTGGGGAATCAGATAGAAAGGACAGAAGGGCTGAGCCCCGGTGGCGTAGTGGTTGTGTGCGGAACTGCGGCCCACTGGGTTGGAGGTTCAATTCCAGCTCCCAGGAGCAAAGGCTGGGCCTCCTACTCCCACCACCTGAGGGCAGTGATGCCTAAAAAAAAAAAAAAAAGAAAGGACAGAAGGGGCATATGAGGAGATACCAAAAAAATACCAGAATTTTTTTTTTCACTGTGCAACCCGCTTCAGTGTCTGAAGTCTGTGGGGGTAAAGTCAGGCAATGATTTGGGGTTATAGTTTGCTTTGGTATGAGACGATATGAGAGACCCATGGGCCAGATTTTTCCCCCCAAAGGTATGTATTTAAATTTTTTTCTGAAACAACCTTATCCCCAAAGTACTCTCCATTACACCCAATACATTTTTCAAATGTCCCTGTTCATTCAAGGAAACAAAAAGAAGTCGCAAAGAAGTCAGGTGCGTGGGGCAAGAGAGGCATGCTGGGATTTCTTTGCCAAAAACTGGCACTCCGAGATGCCTTGCTGTGGTGGCAAAACCAGTGCCCCATCTGCCACAAATCAGACCTTTTTTGTCGCACAGTGTTATGCAATCTTTTCAGAACCTCTAAATAGGATGCTTGATTACCAGTCTGACCTGGTGGCACAAACTCCAAATGCAATATCCCCTCACAACAAAAAAACCACAAATGTGCATCCTTTTTTGGGGGGGTGCTCCTTATATTTCTCACTATAAAATTTTCACATAATATTTGGATCTTAGTCGTGCCCTATTTCTTAATTGTGGTAGGTAGAATGAATGACTCCTTCAAAGATGTCAGCATCCTAAATCTTGGACCCTGTGAATGTGTCAACTTATATGGCGAAGGGAACTTTGAAGCTCTAACGAAGGTCATGGAGTCCCTTGGATTATCTGTCCCTGATGGTCTCACTTCACCACAGGAACCCTTGAAAGAAATGTGCAGCCAATGCAAGCGTCAGTCAGAGAGAGTCAATAGTTGGGGAAGGCAGAGAGATTTGAGGTGAGAGAGGCCCGCGACCTGCCACTGCTGGAGGGATTGCACGGGAAGCAAGAGAAGGGATGCCGGGAAACTCAAGAGCAAAGACCACCCTCAGCTGACAGTCAGCAAGGAAACATGGGCTCCAACTTTACGACAATCCAAAACCCCCAGACCCAACTCACCCCCCAAGGAGAGTGCATTGTGACTCACAGTGGCCCTGCAGGACAAGGCGGAACTTCTTCAAGGCTGGGCATCTTTACTGAAGCAGACACCTCACCTTCCTCCCACCTGTCTCCCACAGAGTAACCGGGGGGTTAGCAGATAGTTAAGGTTTACTGTACCAACCTGGCCAATGAACACATGTGGGATTCATAGAAGGCAGAGAGATAAATGACTCGGCAAGCCTTGCCTTTCTGGTCTCTTATTCTCTGATGGTCGGACCGGTGTGCGGCTGCCTTAGCTAGTTCTCTGCCTCAGCTGTCAAGACTCACTTTCTGCGAGATATCCCTAAGGAGAAGCCACATGCACCTACCCTGATGCAGCCCTGGGTGCTGCTGAGATGCTTCTGCGCTCACTGATTCGGCTTTCCTCCTGCAGTCGACGTCATTGCATGTGTTTTATGAGATTGTAGATCGGTGTTGGACATACGGGCTAATGTCGGACATATGGGCTTGGACTGGCCTGGGTTGGGATGCTTTCTTAATGTACATTTACCCCTTACATAAAACTCTATCATATACACACACACACACACACACACACACACACACACACACACACATATATGGTTCTGTGGATTTGTTTTCTCTAATCTACCCAGACTAACACACCCATCAAATGACCCTGGTACCTCTTAAAATCACAAAGAACTAAATCAGCCGACAACATGGGTGAGCTGGGAGTTCAGAGCTGGGGAGTGGATTCTTCCCTGCAGCTCTAGTAAAGCCCGCTGGCTTCTTTTTCCCATGAATTTTTGACTGTGACTTCAGTGAATCCTTACAGAGCACATCTGCTCCCATTCAACAGTTCATGCACACTTTGCATCAGGCCATTGGTGGCCAGGCCCTCAGTGTCATATCGATTGTCCCAGTCCCTTGCTATGCTCCTGATAGCCGTCCCCCTACCTTCCTACCCTTCCTGATTGCTGTCCTTGGGTAAATACTGTCCTTTGGATCTCAAATATTGATTATGCTAAAATATGCACACTTCTCCAGTGTTATTATTTGTCTTAGAGAATCTGCCATTTGTCTGGAAATTGAGCCACAGGGGTGAGTCTATTTCTAGCTTGAAGGGTGACCACAGACCACAGTCTTAGGGGTTCTCCCAGTCTCTCTCTGACCAGTAAGCCTGGTCTCTTTAAAAGGCTGAGATTGGGTCTACATTTTCTTCCCACTCTCTGTGATCCCTTTCAAAATCCTATAGACATCTCAGTATTAGCTTCGTGAGATCTCAAACAGAGGTGTCAATCAATTCCACCTGAACTTCTCGCCTTCAGGAACTGTGATGTAAAAAGTTGGCCTTGTTTTCAGTCATGACCTTGGCCAGGTAATTTGCTGTAAAATCAATATGACATAAGCATACTTTTCATTTTGAATTGACACTCAGAAAATATCTTGTTTTGCAATCTTTCTCTCTTTTTTTTTTTTTTTTAGGGCATCACTGCCCTCTGGTGATCGTGGAAGCTACCCAGCGCTGCTCCTGAGAGCCCCCGCTGGATTTGAACCGCCAAATCCGAGGGCTGCAGTCCCACACTCAACCACTAGAGCCACCAGGACTCAGTCCTATTTTTTTTTGTGTGGGCATCACTGCCTCCTGGTGGGAGTGGGAGGCCCAGCCTTGCTCCTGGAGAGCTGCTGGTGGATATGAACCTCCAACCCTGTAAGCTGCAGTCCCGCACTCAACCACTGCGCCACCGGGGCTCAGCCCGCAGTCTTTATTTCTTTACAGAAGTATTGACTCCTTGAACGAATGTAGAGTATACATTAAAAACAGGCTTGTGGTAGTGCCCACGACCACCAGAGGCAGTGATGCCCACAAAAAAAAAAAAAAACAGGCTTGTGAGAAATCAGTCTCAGTCCTGTCTACATTTTAGGGTAAACTTTGACCCAAGGGAAGGGGGAAGAGGAGACTCTCTGCTTCTATAAAGACGTGTGCTCTCAGCAACACACTCGGGGCAGCTCCACTCTGTCCTGTCCGCTTGTTATGAGTCGGATTGGACGTGATAGCCGTGAGTTGGGCTTGGTTCTCAGAGCCAAAGATCTGGTTTGGTTAGATATTGTCAGCTGGTGTCTGCTACCCATCCTGGCTCTCCTCAGCGTGCTCCAGACCATTCATGAACACGCGGTAAAGGCAAATGCTTAGTTACACAGACTCAGAGAACTATCACTGTCAATTATTATCAACTATGGGTTACCCGGGACCAGAGTCATCCACTTGCCTTTAAACTTGTTAGACATGAAATACATCAGCCCCTTTGCAGATCCCTAACTGTAGCTTCCAGGAACTCAAACCAAGCTTTCCCACCTCTGCCTAGAGGGTTCTGGGACATATTAAGACCTGAGAACTCCCTCTAAGTCCCAGCTCATTTTAATGGACCTTATTTGTTTGTTTAATCATTTTATTGGGAGCTCTTACAGATATTGTAGCATTCCACAGTTGAGTCAATCAAGCAGTCTTGTATACGTTACCACAATCAGGTTCCAATCATTCTCCTTCTTCTTGACGTCTCCCCTTTAGGTGGGCTTGAAATGACTAAGGATGAATAACATCCAAATAGATCTTCGAGGTACCAACAGAAAAGCTCGGCAGTGTTGGATAAGCAAAACCAGCAAAACAATTCTGCCCAGAGAGCTCGGGCAAACAGGGTGGGTGATGAAGGGAAGTGGCAACTGGGGGCCAACTGTCGGGGCGAGCTGGGATGGCAATGTGGCAGTCCAGACCACTCTCCGAAGTGCTGTGTTAAGTTAACCAAAGGTCCCCTACAAAACATTGCGGAATGCTAACAAGGTGGTCAAAAGGAAAGACGGAGAGGTGTGCCTTTAGTGACTGCAGTCTTTCTAAGAACTTGCCAGGTGTGCTGTGATCCTGCTAGATCCTGGGGGTCTGGGCAAAGGTGGGCAAAGGATGGTTGGCAGCTGTCTTTAGCAAGCAGGAGGGCTGCCTTCCTAGGTGCTTATGACGGAAAGAGAGGAACAGAGCTGGACAGAGATCTGAGATCCAGGGGTTAAATTGCTGCACCACACCCACAGGCAATTGTCTAAAGGAGGGCCCGGCCTCCTGGTGATTGTGGCTACTGCCCTTGGGTGTCTCACTGGTCTTTCCTTTGATCTGCTCAGACTCCGAGCTCCTGGGCCCACTCCTGCACAGAACTTCTGGGCTGGTACCTCAGAACGTGGCCTGCGTTCTGTCCTGGCCTTCTCATCTTCCTTGACAGCGGTAACAGCACTGACTAAGCAGCAGGCGAATGACACTGTCTCCTGCTGCCCACCTATACCCTGGGAGCCGCCATACAGCTTTGACCTTGCACATTTGGGGGTGGGGGGCCCCTTCACTGCCCTCTGATGGTGGGAGTAGGAGGCCCAGCTTTGTTGCTGGATTTGAACCTCCATCCCAGTGGGCCGCAGTCCCGCGCACAATCACTACGCCACCAGGGCTCAGCCGGACCTTGCACGTTTTGTGAGACATAGTTCACATCCGTGGGAAATATTTCACACAGACACTCATTTGCAGGGACGTGCGGACCAAATAAATGGTGACAGCCAGGACAGAAGGAAAGATGCCAAACAGACATGTCATGCTCGCCACCTCCATTCTGACTCAGGGCGACCTCTAGGACAGGGTAGAACTGCCCCTGGGAGTTTGTGAGACCGTGACTTCGCGGGAGTACAAAGCTGCCTTTCTTCTGGAGCAAAGAGGCCCAAGCCTCAGGCAAGAGCTCTTGAGGGAGACTTGTTGGGCTGGTTTCCTTGACCCAGACCTGGCTGGGGATGTCTTTGGAAACTCCTCCACACCTGGAAACCTAGCAAAGGAGATTTCCAAAATCCTGCCCACTGAGAAGAGGCATCCTTTCCAGAACTCCCCACCTCTCTGAGTAAGAAACAGTAATATTCACTCATGGGAGGCAGCGATTGTGGAAGAGAAGGGAGACATACGTGAGAATCCGCAGCTCACATTTTTCTGAAAGCACACTTTCAAAAAGATCTGTCCTGCCCTTCGTAAATGGAGGAAAGAAAGCACTTCTCCGCCGCACAGCTGTTGTTGTGAGCCCCTCTCTGTGAGGCACACGGTGTGAAGGTGAAAGTCACAAAGACTGAGACAAGGGCCCTGCTGCAATGCAGCCGCTTCTGAAGTCGTCAAGCTGAATGTCCTGAGCGGCGTTCAAGGTTAAGGAAACCTAACACATCCTTGGTCCCATTCCTCCAGGAGCCTGTCATTCTTGCTTGGGGGGGCCAAGACAGACTCATCGGAAACAAGCACAACACCAGGCAATCTATAACCGAGTTCTCGGTTCCGTTGTGTGGCTCAGACTTCAATTGCTGCTGGAATTCAGAATGAGAAAGGATCAATGAACTAGCTCAGCTAAATCACCCAGCCTGAAGCAGTCATTAGCGGGGGCCATTGTTCAAGCCACAGATTCAAACCACCCCCCTCTCCCATTCCAAACGGTAAACATCGGTCAGAAAGCCTCAGTCACATGGTGACCCGAGAGCTTGAGAGTTTCATTTCGAGTTTCTGAAATGACAAGACCACTCAGGTCTGAGCCCAAAGGTGAACTGAAGCTTTCTCAGCCTGAAGAGAGAGAAAAGGGTCTCCCTTTCCCCTTCTCTACGGGGAGATCTGACCAGGCCATTTCAACAGGACTAGGCAAGTAAGCTTGCACCTGCACCCCATTCCCACTGCATCCCAAGCCCCCCAGCCCTCAGGGAGCTCTCAATTCCTGGTAATAATGCCCTGGATTGTTTGGGAGGTCCCTGGCTACTTATTGACTCCATGGGCATCAGTTGACAGGATGTGGGCAGAGAAGGAAGAGGGAGGAAGAAGAGGAGGAGCCTATAGAATGAGAGAGACAAATAAAATGAAAGAGAGGCAAGCAGAATGAGAGAAAGCACAGAGGTCACAAGGAACAAAGAGAACAGCCTGACTGCCGTGCTTGCCTTTCCCCTACACTCTTAGGATCCCCTGTCCAACCAGGGGTCTGAGTGTCCTGTGACTGAACAGGCAGACCCACCCTTTCCTCAGCCCCGTCCCACCCCACTGAAGGCCCTCTGTCTTTGTTCACAGTTTACAAACACCTGTATCACCTGGTGTTTCCCAGGGGCATTGTGGGCATCTCGGGCGAGACTCCCTTTACACACACAACTCCACAGGGCAGTGGATCCAGTCCCCAGGAAGACTAGCGTGCCTTCCCCTCAAGTGATGGTGGGAGAGTCTTTATAATCTGTATGGACCAGGTAAATTCAGTTCCCCTTTCATAAGTATAGGAGCCCTGGGGGTGTAGTGGTTATGCTTCTGGTGGCAAACCACTGCGAGGTTGGCAGTTCGAAGCCACCAGCTGTTCCTTGGGAGACAGGCAAGGCTGGGTTGTTGTGTTTTTGTTATGTTTTGTTTTGTTACTGCTTTAAAGAGTTACAGTCTCAGAAAATCACAGTGGTACTTTTATTCTGTAATATAGGGTCCCTACAACTTGGCATCAATTTGATGACAGTGAGTTTGGTTTGCCTGGTTTTTGTGCATAGTGGCTACTTGTTGGGCTGCTAACCTCAAGGTGGGCCATTCAAATCCAGCAGCTGATCTGCAGAAAGCAGTGACAGAAAGACTTTCCACTCGAAACCCCAGGAGCAGGTCCACCCTGCGCTTCAGTCAGACTGATTCCACATCAGCGGGTTTGGGGTTGTGTTTTTTTATGAGGAATTAAGTGATCATCCCCTGAACCTTTTGCCGCTTCGTGGAAAGAACTCCTAATAAAATAATAGTTGTATTATTTGCCTGAGGAACTACATGGTGTTAGGTGTTCTACAAATACACTATTTCATTTACTCTTCTAGGTACTGTTATCATCCTCTCTATGGAAACAATAAGAAAGCTGAGGCTCAGAGAGGCTAACTAACCTAGAGGAACAGTGAGGCCAGAGTCTCAGAGGTAGGGGTAGTAGCCATTGGGGAAGGTGGAATTTAAATCCGAGTGACTTCTTAGCCCATATCCTTGCTGGGTTCTGGTGGTCGGGTGGGTTAGGTGCGAGGCTGTCAACTGCAAGGTTAGTGGTTCAAGCTCACCAGTCTCTCAGAGGAAGGGAGGAGGCCACCTGCTTTGTACAGATGTACAACCTCAGAATCCCAATACAGGTTCACTATGAATTGAAATGAACTCATTGGCTGTAGTATTTTTATTCTAAACATATTCCCAGTGAGCGGCTATTGTCAATTCTCTCCTACTTTTAAAAGCTCAAATCAGGGCATTTTAATACTGCAGCCTTGTATTACATTCCACTCTACAACTCCCAGATCAGCTTTTTTGGACATGTTTACATAACTCATCCCATGTCAATAAATTTGCCAAGTTTTCTGGGGGGGAGGGGGCATCACTGCTCTCTGGTGGTGGGAGTAGGAGGCCCAGCCCCACTGCTGGAATTGAACTTCCGTCCCACGGGGCCGCAGTCCCGCGCACCACCACTACGCCACCGGGGCTCAGCCCTAAAGCAGCTTTAAAGCATTTGCTACAGCCTTGCTGGGGCTGTAGAGTAAGCAATGGACTGAAAGTCAGAAGGTTGGTTCCAGCCCACCTGCCCCTCTGGGGATGAGAGAAGGATGAGCTATCTGCTCCCATGAAGATGGGAGTGCACCTTGGGGACTTCATAGAGGGCCCTTATGGGGCAAAACCCACTTGGTGGCAGTTCGTTTTTTTCAATAAGATCTCTCAGGGTCATTTATCTGTAGGCCCACACAACCCATAGATGTTATGCTTGGTCAACTGTGCTGAAAATTTAAAACATTTAAAAATGAGAAATTTCACACAAGCATTTAAGCTTTCCATTGAAATTTCAGAAGATTGGATCAAAGCAAACCCTCCTTCGCAGAGAACAAAATTAATAGCTTCCTGTGGTAGTTACATAATCTGGTGTCAATCTGAGGGTTATAAATGAAGGGATAGAGTCTGGCCTATCAATCAAGAGATAGCCAGTGAGGCCTCTGTGTGGGCCTGGCCTTCTCCAGAGAATTCTGGGAAATCAGGTATTTCCTTTTTGGAGGTCGCAGACACCTCTTTCTTTCTGCTCACTTCCTGTGAGACATCCCTGAGGAGAAGCCACATGGACCTACCCTGATACAGCCCTGGATGCTGGAGAAGCCATGTGGAGACCCCTGCCAACGCTGAGATGCTTATACCGCCACTGGATCCAAAGACTTTCCTTTTTTTGGGGGGGGGGGGCGCTACATCACTGCCCTAGTGGGAGTAGGAAGCCCAGCCTTGCTCCTGGAGAGCTATTGCTGGATTTGAACCGCCAACCCTGTGAGCCGCAGTCCTGCACACCACCACTACGCCATCGGGGCTCAGCCCCCAAAGACTTTCTACCCACTGGCCTGTGATCATCCTGCATTTGGCGTCACTGCATGTGTTTTGTGAGTTTGAAGAGGACTTTATAGATCTGTATCGGACATATGGGCAAACATCGAACTTATGGGTTTGGACTGGACGGGGCTGGGGATGCTTTCTTTTTTTTTTTTTTTTTTGACACTTTCATATTTTCTTTACTTTCGAAGGTATATCTTAGCTCTACAGACATCATTCTGCTGTAGTCAATGAGTGTTATTTAACATTATGTCCTGCATCTAGTTCTCATTATTTTCTTTTTTTTTAATTAAAAATAATTTTATTAGGGGCTCGTACATCATTTTTCATAATACATAAATAAACATACTGTGCCTGGCACCTTCACATGTCCGCTGCTGTTATCATTCTCCAAACATCCACCTTTCCCCTTGAGCCCTTGATATCGGCTTTTTCATCCTTTCCCCTCTTGCCCTGCTCTCCCTTCCCTATCAACCCTCAATACTTTATAAATTATTATTGTTCTGTCATATCTTACACTGCCTGACCTCTCCCCCAACCCACTTCTTTGATGCCCGTCCTTCAAATAGGAGCTTATATGTATATCCTTGTAGTTGGTTCCATCTCGCTACCCTACCTTCTCTCCACCCATCCAGCAGCTTCGATCTCACCACTGGTCCAAAGGGGCTCATCCGTCCTGGTTTCCCCATATGTCCAGCTCCCCTCTTCACCAGTGTACCTTCTCCAGTCCAACTGGATTTGTAAGGTAGAGTTGGGACCATGATGGTTGGGGGGGAGGAAGGCTTCTGGAACTAGAGGAAACTTGTATGCATCATCACTGTCTGGCTGCCCCTTGACTGGTCTGTCTCTTCCCCGTGGCTCCCCTGTAAAGGGGTGACCAATTACCCACCAGTGGTCCTTAGGTCCCCACCCTGCTCTCCTCCTCCTATGTAATGATGTGATTCTTGTTCTTTGGTGCTCGATACCTGCTCCCTTCAGCCCCTCTTGATCACGCATGCTGGTGTGCTTCCTGCATGTGGGCTTTGCTGTTTCTGTGCTCAATGGTGACTCGATCATCTTCAAGTCTTTGAGGCTCCAGACATTCAATCATTTGATAGCTGGGCACCATAGTTTGTTCTACTCTGCCTCTGTATCCATTAATCTCCATTGATCGTATTAGGAGTCAATTGACCAATCGATTTTGACTTTTGTTCTTTGATGCCTGACACCTGATTGTTTCAGCACCTCATGATCGCACAGGCAAGTGAGCTTCTTCTTTTTTTTGGGGGGGGGGGGCATCACTGCTCTCCGGTGGTGGGAGTAGGAGGGCCAGCCCCACTGCTGGAATT
>PVJH01012778.1:52743-63167 GCA_004026705.1 Nesogale talazaci
ACTGGGGCTCAGCCCTGGGGATGCTTTCTTAATGTACATTTAACCTTTATATAAAACTCTCTTTCTCCTACTCCCACCACCAGAGAGCAGTGATGCCTAAAAAATAAATAAATAAATAAAAATAAAAAAATTAAACTCTCGGGCTGAGCCCCCGTGGTGGTGTAGTGGTTGTGTGCGGGACTGCAGCCCACTGGGACGGAGGTTCAATTCCAGCAGTGGGGCTGGGCCTCCTACTCCCACCACCGGAGAGCAGTGATGCCCCCCCCCAAAAAAAAAAACCAAAGCAAAAAAAATAAATAAAACTCTCTTGGCTGAACCCCGGTGGCGTAAGTGGTTGAGTGCGGGACTGTGGCCCGCAGGCTTGGCAGTTCAAATCCAGCGGCGGTTCTCAGGAGCAGCACTGGGTAGCGCCACAACCACCAGAAGGCAGTGATGCCCCACCCCCCAAAAAATAATAATAAAACTCTCTGTTATACACATGTGAGCTTCTATGGATTTGTTTCTCTAGTCTACCCAGACTAACACACTCCCCCTTTCAGAGAAAACATGAACTCCAGTTGCTGGCATGACATCAGTGAGGGGGCCGAAGAGGAGCCTGGGAACCACAGCCCCGAGTGTTTGCCCTCCAGCTCCAGACACCTGGTCGTCTGGCTCTGGGCAGATGGCAGAGGCGAACCGTTGTGGCAGCTTGGTTGCTGTGGAGGAAATTCTTCGTCCTCCCCCTCTTTGTTATTTGCACAACCTCCTCTGAAAGCAAAGGCACAAGTCTCCGTGTGAAGCTGACTTCCCTCCTTGCTGTCTCTTTGGAAGGGACCCCTCTGCTATGCAGAAAGATGGCATTTTCGCTCGTCCTCTGGTTCGGGTTTGCCTTTGCTGCAGTTGATGCAGAGACGCTTCTCCCCGGGAGCTCTCCGCAGACTCCAGAAAAGGAGCCCGCTCCCGAGTTACTACAGACGACAGGGCCCATGAGCCACCCAATTCCTCCTTTGGCCCTTCGTATTTTGCTTAGAGGAGCAGTCTTTGAAGGGAAGGTCAACCCAGCCCTAGGGACTAAAGTGTGATCTGGGTCTAACACAGGGATCAGCAAACTTTGGAGACGGAAAAGCCAATCTTGTGCCTCCCCACCCTTTAAAATTATTCGAGAGCCAGAAATCTCTTTTGACAGATGGAAGAAACCATCATTACCTGTATAACAGCCTTGAGCAAGTTTCTACTTTACTTCAGAGCCACATGGACGCACCGAGAACCGCAGCTTGCCACCCTGTGGTCTGACCCATGGTAAGAAGCCGTTGGCAGGGACCGACCCCGCCCACCACAGACCTCTGGCTCACTTCTCGTCAAAGGGGTCAGGGGACAGTGATGAGGGCTTTGATGATTTCTTTTGGTCTTCTTTGTTTACTGTCACAACGCCCTGAAAGCCAGGAGCATCCCCGAGGTACAGTCAACCATCTAACATAGATGCTTCCATTTCACAAGGAAGCCATAGAAGGCAGCCTGTCTCTCCCAAAATGTAAGCCAAAGCAAAGACATTCACGGCCCAGAAACACCTTCAGGCAGCCCAGAACGCTGAGGCTAAGAAGGCAACCTCAACCCCTTGGGAAGGGCGCCCCCAGGGAACAAGCTGGACCGCCATGCCCTCCGTGAGCACCGAGTCTGCCGTGAGGCACACTGTAGACAACAGCACACTTGCATTCCTTGCGGATGTCAAGGCCAGCAAGCACCCTATCAAACAGGTTATGAAGCTCCATGACATAGACAGAGCCAAGGTCAATGCCTTGATCAGACCTGAAGATGAGAAGAAGGCATGTATTCTATTATGATGCTTTAGATGTTGCCCACAAAATTGGAATCATTTAAACTGAGTCCAGCCGGTTAACGCTAAATATGAACGTTCCCCATACAGAATTAAATACCTCGAGTTGTTGTTGATTTGTTTTTAACTCTCCGGGGTGAGCTGTTTCTCATTAGGGAAGTCGTCATCCCTTATGAAAGGAAAACCCAGCTGCTCTAAGCCCCGCCCTACTCTAACATTTGGGGAAATCGCTTTGGCCACCCTGAAGTTGGATGAGAGGTTCCCAGCCCAGGCATTTGGTTCTGTACTCCGCCCACAAAAGCACTGTCACTCGACAGCATTGACGTCTATCTGCTGAGTGTCTAGTGCTTGTCTCTCAAGCAACCTTTAAAGTAGGTTATTGTGGTAGTTACATAGTTTCATGTCAACTTGATAAATAAATTTAGGGGGTGGAGTCTAGCTTGTCAAACAGGTCACAGCTTGATGATGCCTCCTTGTGGGCATGACCTGCTCATGAGGGTTCTGGGAATTTCCTCTCCTTCCCCCTGGAGGTGGGTCACACTCTCTCACTCTCTGCTTCACCTTCCTGTTGCCAAGGCACATTGAGCCATGCAGAGACTTGTTGAGACTACCCACTGGCCTGTGGTCTTCCTGCATTTTGCATCATTGCAGGTGCTGTGTGAGTCTTAAGAAGGATTGATGAACCAGTATTAGACTTATGAACTAATATTGGACTGACGGACTTGATCTGGACTGAGCTGGGATATTTTAGTAATATACAATTATTCTTTGATAGAAAGCTCTTTCTTCTACATTTATGAGTGTCCCTGAATGGGTTTCTCTAGTCAACCTGCCCTAACACAGTAAAGTGCCTATTTCATAGACCAGGAAATGAAGGATCTGAGAATTTGAGTGGCTTTCCAAAGATGGAAGAGCTAAAAAAAATGTAATGCTGAGTCTGACTGGCTTCAACATCTTCCCTTTTTCTGTTACATCATGCTGTTTCATGACCACTCAGCTTGAAGCCACAGGAGACAGAGCTGAGCAGCAAGAGCCCAGGGTGTGTGAAGGGATGGTGGTCTTGAGCTGAACCTCAAAACTTCCTGGACTAGCATGTTCTTTCAATGAGACTCAACAGGACTCTCGCGAAACCTGATTCCTCTTATGTCTCCACTTAGAGAAGGACGAGGAAGAGCCTTCTGTTTCTAATGCCTATGCTGAGATTTGTCACAGTGACCTGAACAGGAAGTCCAAAGGCACTCCTAGCCAGTTTCTTGCCTGAACTCCACCTTGGAGTCGAGGCCAACTCAAGCCTCCATCTGATAAATAGGTCTTCCTGATGACAAACAGAACCGGAGGCAATACCTTGGATGTGTTCTTGCCAAAAAGTTTTCATCAGAATCTAATAAACCTTTTAGATCTGACTTTGTTTCCGGGAAATATAAGATAAAGGAACAAGTTAAGTAACAAACCAAAAACTCAAAGTAACTCTATGAGTTCTACTTGTAGAACTGTCCTCACAGGGCTTATAAAATGAAGACCTTTTGTTTGTTTGTTTTTTGTTTGTTTGTTTTTGTGGCATCACTGCCCTGGTGGGAGTGGGAGGCCCAACCTTGCTCCTGGAGAGCTGCTGCTGGATTTGAACCACCAACCCTGTGGGCTGCAGCCCCACACACAACCACTAGGCCACCGGGGCTCAGCCAACATGACAATCTTTATGGAAGCAGGCTGTCAGACCTCTCTCCTAAAGAACAGCTGCTAGGTTCTAATTGCCTACCTTTTAGTTACCTAGACTCCTTTGAAAAACACAAGAAAGGGGTTAAGCTACGGTGGTGTAGTAGTTGTGGGCAGGACTGCGGCCCACTGGGTTGGTGGTTCAAATCCAGCAGCCGCTCTCTCTAGGAGCAAGACCGGGCCTCCCACTCCCACCAGAGAGTAGTGATGACAAAAAAGAAGAAGAAAAACACAAGAAAATTAGTAGACAAATTCAGATTGGAGAATGTTCTACAAATGAACTGTCCGGTCTCTTCAAATGTCAATATCAGTACAAAAGGAGCGCAGATCATTCTAGAAATCGGAGCATAACCTCATTGTTAGATGACAATAACTGAACAACTTCACTTTGTTAGGTATAACAAGGGCCTTGTGATTATGTGGAACCATAGCCTATATAATCCAACTACCTTGGGATGATGTAGTTGAGGGAGAAAAGTTATTATATGCCCAATTTACTTGAAAGTGATTTGACAATAGACATATAAGGATAGATGACTAACATATAAATCAATACGAATATGAAAAATTATGAATCACCAATGAACCTGGCTGGAGGGAAAAATGGATATTCTGTGCACTATTCTGTCTGATTGAATTTTTTTGTAATAAAGATGCTTAGAAATTAAATGACAATAACTATAGGATGGAGACTTGAAATGAGAGTTTCTCTAGAGGTTAAATTTTGTGCATCTGGTTCCCTCTCGTCAGGTTCTTATCCAGACGTTGGGCCTCCTTGCTAGGACAGCCTGAACTCCCTGGCTGGCATAATCTCAGAGACTGGGGGAAACCGCCCCTCCTCACAGCCCTGGGGCTGGACAAAGGACAGCGAGAATCCTTATTGGCATCTGGGCGATGAAGAGAAACGTTTCTCCGTCAGGGCAGCCATCAGAGAGACAAGCCTCCATGGTGAAGAGCATACGCTCCCCTTGAACATCTCTCCTAGTGAGAAGGGCAGACCCTGCTGTCGGTCAGCCTGGATCGCGGTAACCCCGTGCACCAGGGAGTGAAATGCTGTCCACTCTTGACCCCGCCCCATGATGGCTCTGGACTGTACCATGTGGTCCATAGGACTTTCTTTGCCTGCTTTTCAGAAGTAGATCCTTCATCCTTCGGCCCAGACCATTTCAACAGAAACTTGTTAAGCGTGATAGCAATACAGAATTCTCCAGTGACAGATGGGCGGGGCCGTACCAGAGGTGCAGGGGCCTGGGATTGAACCTGGGTCTCCTACATGGAAAGCGGGGCCTCTCACCATCCTCTCCCTAGCTGTGAAGATAAAGGATGAGGCACTGACGTTCCCCAAGTTGATGGATAGACTTAGTACAACCCCCATAACACATTGATAAACAACTTCATAGGACTTACACGAACAAACAAAATGCACAACGAATAGAAAAATAAGCCTACCAGAAATACAAATTGGGGGCTGAGCCCCAGTGGCATAGTGGTTGTGCGCGGGACTGTGGCCCACTGGGTTAGAGGTTCAAATCCAGCAGCAAGGCTGGGTCTCCTACTCCCACCACCAGAGAGCAGTGATGCCCCCCCCCCCAAAAAAAAGAAAAGTAAACTAAAAGCTGAGCCCTGGTGGCACAGTGGTTGTGTGCCCACAGGGTTGACGGTTCAAATCCAGCAGCAGCTCTCCAGGAGCAAGGCTGGGCTTCCTACTTCCACCAGGGCAGTGATGCCACAAAAATAAGAAAAAGAAAACAGAAAAGTAAACTGAAATCCTCACACTAGGACCAATCGGTAACATCATAATAAATGGAGAAAAGATTGAAGTTGTTTGAAAGTTGCCTGAATCCATGATCAATGCTCATGGAAACACACAGCATTGGCTAAATCGGCTGCACAAGACTTCAAGGGCAAACATGTTCATTTGAAGACTACCATGCCCCTGACCCAAACCTTGGTATTTTCAGTGACCTCATCTTCACATGAATTCACAGAAAGCCAGCCAACTCGGTTAAGATCCAGACTATGTTATTCGTGTTTTCTATATTCCTCAGGCAGGATTCAAACACAAGAGTATGGACAGTAGGTATATAAAGTTTATGAAATTTCCCGAGGAGGGTCAAGGTGCAGGTGAAACTCTGCATTCTATAGGAATGGCCCCAGGAAATAGTTTAAGAAGATTTCTGTCCCTACTGCCTTCTGTCAGCCCTGCTTTTGTTTGTTTGTTTGTTTGTTTGGGGCATCACTGCCCTCAGGTGGTGGGAGTAGAAGTCCCAGCCTTTGCTCTGTGGAGCTGGAATTGAACCTCCGTCCCAGTGGGCCGCAGTCCCGCGCACAACCACTATGCCCCCGGGGCTCAGCCCCTAGTGAGAAGTTTTAAACTGGAGCTTGAGCTGGTAGCATCTGGGCTCAGGATAAGACAGTAATTTGAGCTGGCTGTGTGTGACCAGCCACCATTAAGGACGATTTTATTGGGCTACCTAGTCCCTGGAGAAGGAAATAGGCTATAGACAAATACATTAGCATTCTAAAGGCAAGAGAATTTGTCAGGGTCCTAGCAAAGGAGCTTGACATCAGAGTCCCCAATCCTGCTTTTTACACAGGAAGAGCCTCGGAAGGGAAGGCTTGGGCCCAAGGCCCCCTAACTTGTCAGTGGCCAGGCAGCCATGAGAAGCGAGGCTTTCTGACTCCTGGTTCTCTGCCTTCAGAGGGCATCCGGCCGGAATGCTGCTCCCTCTTCCTCTGCCCCGGCCTCACCCGGCCCTCACACAGCCTGTCCCATCCTGCAGAGGGCTCTGGGAGGCAGCAGGCTGGGGCTTGTTGTTTTCCTGAGTTTCTCTGTCGTTTGTCTTCTTTTCTCCCCGCTGACTGCCTCGAGGAGCCAGGCAGCCACCACCGACACTGCAGACTGGTGCAGAAGGCATCTGCTTTTCTCTCCCAGCCCAAACCACCAGGCCCAGTGCCAGGGAAGCAGACCCTTTGTCAGCAGAGTGGCCCTGGCTTTGTGCACACAGAGAGATGCCTCGGTACACAGCCCAGCCTCCACAGAGGGGGAGAAGGGCCAGACTGGGGACGCTGCAGCAAATGGCCTCACTTAACCAAACCACAAAAGGAAAAGAAGGTGGCGCAAGGACCAAGGTTGGGAAACAAGAAGCCCCTCAAAATTACAATGTGATGAAAGTCTAACAGCTTTTCCAGAGGCGGGTGTGTGGAGAGCGTTAGATGGGACCACAACACCGGGCTGGTATCCCCACTTATGAACCTGGTCAAAAGACAGCAGAGCAAATTAAGCCGCAGCCCACCTCCGTGGTTGGACAATTTAGCATGCAAATGAGACCTGAGCACTGGGGCATGAAGAGGACCAATCAGGAACCCTGCTAGGGTCTTGGGGCTGTTAAAGAGGGAAATCCAAATTGGGCTGCAGTGAAAGGAGGCCCTGGGAGAGAGTAAGGAAACCTGTCATCCTGTTTCCACCGGGGACAATGTCACTGGTTTGGGCTAGGCCAATACCGAGGCTAGGAGCTAGCGTGTTTGTCCCCCAGGGACGGTGCCAGCACCTATGGGGGCAGGCCCAGGGATATTTACAGGAGTTTGTGCCAGTACTAACCCAGCGGGGGAGGCCTACCCAATCAGCACCCCTGCACCAGGCGAGGTGGGCATTGCCAGGGTGTTTGCCTGGCAGAAACTAGCATATGGGCCCCAAAGAAACCCTTCTGGGTAGGGGAAGGGAGGGCTATCCCCAGATGACTTGCTCTCTAGTGGTTTCGCTTTGGATCCAGAACCTGTGGCTAAGGCAGAAGGACCAATAGGGCCCCTGGCCCCGTCGCTCGTTCTCCTCCCAGCTGCTTCTGTCTCTCTCTCTCTCTCAGCCTCCTGGACACAAAACAGCTGAGCAGAGAAACAAGCCACCACCTGCTCCCCCCTCCCCCATGATACCGCCCCTGTCCCCAAGTCCCACCCTTCTCCCTAGCATTCTCCACCCCCACCCCCACTTCCCTCCCTGAAGCCAAACTTCGCAGCAGCAGCAGCTGCAGCCTGCTCTCTCTCCTCCCAGGCCTCCCACCACAGGCAGCCCCCCTCGCCCCCTGCTCCCCCCCAATGGCAAATGAGGGACATGTGTGCAGAGCCCTGGGCTCTCCCGCCTCCCAGAGCCATTTCAAACCAAACAGTTGTGCTTTCTGAAAGTAAGACGTGGAGCTCAGGGAGTCCCCGAGGAAAGACAGGCTGGCATCGGGCAGCTCTGGGACCAGCCCAGGGCCCCTCTTACCAGAGTCAGGAACGCTAGAAACAAGGGGCACAGTGCATCTGAGCGGGAGCAGCCAGGAGGGGCCAGCTGCCTTCCTCACGGGTGCTGAGGTGGCAGAGGAGCCCGGGATGCAGGGAGCCTGGGGGCCGAGGCCTCCCTTGGAGCAGCACGCCCCCGGGTAGCCCTGTGCCCTGACGAACAAACGAAAGGTTGTCACAACAGACTCTGGTTTGGGTAGTCAGAAGCCCTGAGTCGGTGGCGCTTAATAAGTCCCCAGTGTCGGCGGTTGGCATTACTGAGAGCTCTTTGGTGGGGGCAGACACCAGGGGAACCCAGAGTCAGTGTAGCGTCCCAGGGAGGGGACATGTGTGGGATGAGCTGGCTTGCAAAGCTCCCCCAGAGGGATTCTCGGCAACGTATAGCTTGCATCTGGGATCCTGTAAAGTTCTGCAAAGCTGAGGTAAGGCACTCTAACCCAGAGGACAGAGTACCAGCCCCTGCCCTTGCCCCCAAAGCTTCTGCAGGTCCTTATTACCCCATCTGTAATGCTTTCCACACAAGGCAAGAGATGCAACTGGAGTTTGAGAGGAGCAAGTCCCCCTTTCCTGTGCTTCGTGCGTTTCGTGTGGACAGGGGTGGGAGCCCTGGCCTGGCCCGCTCAGCCCTGGGCTCCGAACAGCACGTGGTGGTGTGGTTTTTCGCAGTAGTGGGTTATGTGTTGTACTACTCATTCTAGCTGGACCCCACCAGTCTCCGTGCAGGCGGACGCAGAGGCTTCCTGCTGCCACAAAAGTTTGCAGTCTCAGAAACCCACAGGGGTCGCCATCCAGAGGGGCGCCAGGAGTCAGACTTGACTCCACGGCCGGGAGTTTGGGTTTTATGTTGTTGGGAAACCAGTTTCCTTATTGATAAAATGGAATGAACACCTATCTCACAAAGTAGACTAATCTTTTTTCAGAAATATGTGATGAAGCAGCACTAATGTAGTGTCACATAATGTCACATGTGCATCACGTCCATGTGGGTGATGTCCAAGTGCATAGATGTCCCTGGTTCCAAACCCAATGAAATGTAGGGTATTAAAAATCCAAGATACAGGGCTGAGCCCCGGTGGTGTAGTGGTTGTGCGCGGGACTGCAGCCCACTGGGTTGGAGGTTCAAATCCAGCAGCAAGGCTGGGCCTCCTACTCCCACCACCAGAGGGCAATGATGCCCCCCCCCCCAAAAAAAAAATCCAAGGTACATCAGACACCATCATTTTTTTTTTTATTTCTTTAGGCATCACTGTCCTGGTGGTGGGAGTAGGAGGCCCATCCTTTGCCCCTGTGGAGCTGGAATTGAACGCCAGTACGCCCCCGGGGGCTCAGCCCTTCCCTGTCCTTTTTAAAAATTTATTCTTTGTGTGGGGGAGGCATCACTGCCCTTGGTGGAAGTAGGAGGCCCAGCCTTGCTCCTGGAGAGCCGCTGCTGGACATGAACCACCAACCCTGTGGGCCGCAGTCCTGCACACAATCACTATGCCACTGGGGCTTAGCCCCCCCGTCCTTTACTATAGCCACTAACCTTAGGGGATCATCTGGTGAGACCAAGTAGGGAGGAACATCACAGTATAAGAATGACTTGCCGGTTAGGGTTAGGGTTAAGGTAAAAAGAGAAAAGGAAAAAAAAAAGAGAATGACTTGCCTTTCAGTTAGGCTGCCAGTTTTAACATGGATGCTCTAGTCCACTCAAAGAATAGATCTCATGGGTAGGTATACATGTCTATGGGGGGGCGGTGTTTACAGTTCAGGAGCCCTGGTAGAGTGGTTACTGGTTGGGCTTCAATCTGCAATGGTCTGCAGTTCAAAACCCCCAGCAGCTCCTTGGGGAAAAGGCTGGGCTTCCTACTCCCATCAACAGTGACAGGCTGAGAAACACACGGCAGGGGTCCCTGTGAGTCGGCAGGCATCGACTCACTGGCAGGGCGTGGGGCTGGTTTGGACAGATGCCGTGCCAGGAGCCTGGAATCTCCCTGAGGCCAGTGAGTTTGATGATGCATATGGCTCACCTGGTGGACTGCATATCAGTTTCCTGAGAAATCATATTACAAATTAGCTTCATGCAACATTCGATCAGTCTAATAATAGTAACAATGAAGCGGATATCATTCATCTGGTCAACAGTTCAGATTTTAAATACGGGCTGGAGACGCTCACAGAGGAAAGTTGCTCAGGCAAAGCACAGGGAAAGGATTACCTACACAAATGAGTGAAACTTGGTGCTGGAACAAACGACCTGCAAAACGATGAGGGTCAGGCGGAAAGCAGCTCCATTCACGTCCACAAAACCTAAAGGCAGGCCTAACAAAGACAATGACTGAAGGCAGAGAACTAGTATGGATTGTATGAATAAGCTTCAGCAGTCCGGAAACCCAGCCTGGCTCTTTCCAGCCAGCACCGAGCGATGGGCCTCTCTCGGGGCAACTGGCACAAGCGCCGCAAGACGGGGGGCAAGAGAAAGCCCTACCACAAGAAGCGGAATTCTGAGCTGGGGCGCCCGGCTGCCCACACGAAGATGGGTCCCCGCCGCCTCCGCACGGTTCGAGTCAGAGGCGGCAACAAGAAGTGCAGGGCCCTGAAGTTGAGTGTGGGGAACGTCTCCTGGGGCTCCGAGAGTTGT